>JAODUG010006302.1:0-28404 GCA_027564795.1 Aphredoderus sayanus | reverse complement strand
ACCATCATAGATCTGCTCCTCTTGTCATTTTTATTATTCTTCAACAGTGATATTGCTATAATGCAATAAATTGAGGCCCCATTACACATATTATTAACTAGGATATATTAACATGATCTTTGAAATGTAACGCATCAGGAGATGCAGTATGTTCACAATTTGGTAACAGAGTACTGTTATGAGCAAACTCATTGTAGTTTCAGTTATGGTTAGTCACAAGTACCATTTATATATGTCAAACTGTCATCACTGTGAGTTGGCATGTTGTGGCATTTAGAACAGCGAGCGAGTGAAGCGGGGAAATTGGTATTCTGTGTTTAACCTGTGGGTTAATTAACTAAACTCGATGGGATTAATCTGACTTCAAAAATATGACAAGAGGACTATATTGGGGTCTAGTGAAGTTCTCGGTTAATTTTGTAGTGTGTATTCAGGCTCCACTTCTGCCTCAGTAAACCCTCAATAACCCTACTATTAACTTCTGATCCAGGAACTCCCACTGACCTTTCCATCTCTTATATTCCACGTTGTCCAAGGCTGACCAGAAGAATAGAATAGGGCAAAACATACAGTATAATGAACAAGATGTTTTTGCTCTCAGTTGAACTAAAAGATGTAATATTTATCTCAAATTTAGTTAACAATTTTGTTTGACATTTAAAATCACATAACACTGTTCCACAGATGTTACAAGATTTGAGGGAGTGTGCATAGAATAGGTTTAGCATTTATGTTTTGTTTTTTCAGTATACTGGTGATGGGGAATAAGAAATTCTGGCTGACTTTATACTGCAGTTTTTCTCTAGTATATCCACATTGCAGCTGTCCAATATCCATCACATATCTATCTTTTAAATAGAAAAAAAGATCTCCCCTCTCTGCTCTGACCATCTGTCTCTTTCTCTCATCATCTAGATGTCACAGGAACTGGGAATAACGGAGAAATCCCCAGACTTTACCAACCCATATCGCACAGAGAGAGATGATGTGAGTAAAATGTCAAATGTCCTCAGATGGCATCTGCCTCTTACTGTATATTTAGGCTGAGACCAGATGCATGCAACAGCACCACATCACACAAGACTGCATCTGAATAGTAACTTTTCCTTGACCTTGACTGGAAACGTCATGAGGTGAAGGAGAATTCATGAAGTCAAGTACAGTGCCAAGAGAATCCGACTGCACTTAAGCTAGGCTACATAATCATGCCACTCCGACAGTGGTTGTTATTGACGGGTCTGCTGCGGTGACACTGCCCTGTTCCGAAGATGGACTACCCTAACTTTGCTCTGCATTCTTACCATGTTGTTTCATGCAGTCTATATTAACATGGACAACCTGGTGATATACAGTGTATATATGACGTTACCAAAGATGTAATTTAATTATAAACAATTTATATGGCCTACCAATCACAAACGTGAAACAAAATGATTGAGAATGGTTGCTGACATTCACCCTTCTGCCAGTCATTGGCTATTTATCCACATTAATCTCAGTTAGTACATGTATGATGTATCTAAAATTGGCATATCATGCACATTATGATGATCGTTTGTTTTCATGAACGAATGATGGGTCTCCATAATCATCTTTCGTAAAGGTTGATCCAATGTACCCTATGCTAAAGGAGATAAGACAGGAAGCATTAATCACCTTACTTTAGAATTAAAATAATCTGAACAGCTCTTACCATGGCTATGACTTGGATGCTTCTGGGTCATTTCACTTGGTTAGAATGGTTCCTACGCAAAAGACTATTCGGATGCAGCCTAAGATAAATCATTAAGTGTCCCTGTCAGCCGTGAAAAATAACTCTGCTGTTGCAGGTGCTTCACACTGCAGAGGCCTTTCAGAAGATCCTGAGGGAAGAGGAGAAAAGAAGGAGAAAAGAGGAGAAAAGGAAAGAAATCAGGAAGGGCCCCCGCATCTCTCGCTCCCGCACTGAGCTATAGTGCCACACACCAGCACCTCGGAGAGAATATGAAGAAAAGGGAGGGAAGAAGAGAGATGGAAGAGCATCCAGAGCCCTACAAAGGGTTTGCTTGAGTTTAAGACTCTGAGAAAGGTGGAAATATTGTCTGGGGAAAAATTGGAACGTATGTTGTGAGGCAGAGAAGTACTGACGGGTGTCATTCAGTTTCTATGAACCACTGCTGCTCAATCATGGTGAAACAAAATTTGATTAAGTAAAGATGCTGTTTCTCTAATAGGATTTGATAAGGGAAACTCATTTTTGATAACCTGATGATTACATATCTGTACTTTGGAATATTGTTTTTTTTTATATTATGAATTTAATTGCGAAGTTCACTGTATTGCGTGTTATCTCGATTTAAATGTGTATAGAAGTGTGGTGTGTCAAATTAAATGTTGCCCTCACCACATTAAAATGGGGCCCGTTCTTAATCTTGAATTTTTGCTCTTGCTGGTTAGTATTCCTTTTTAAAATTTTTACCATTCATTTCAGATTTGAGTTTGATAGGTTTCCTCACAAATACTTGTAAGGATGGGCTATGCTGTTATTGCAATACAGCACTATTTGGAAGCAATTTACTTTGACAGGATATGTGAAATGATGTCACTATTGACTCATTGTCTTTGTATAACTTGTATTTTGTTTCTACAGTCAGGAAGGATCCTTTCAGAATTTATCCATTTGGCAACATTCCTATAATCATGTCTTTCACCCCCTATACAATGGTGAATCACTGTAATACCCATTAGTTAATGAAACTGCTTTGACCCTGTGAGGAAAAAGCTGAAAAATGTGTTCCTTCACCTTTTTACCAAAAGGAAGTTAAATTATATTGAATATGTTTTATAGGGTCTGTTTCATTAGATATTCTGCAGGAAAGTAACATTTTAATTGGAGATCTGTTTAAAGACAATTGGTGTAGTTTTGAAATATGACTGTTATATAAATATATGTATATTCAGAAAAACAATAGCAATGCTGAAATGAACAAGCCTACAAATAACGTTTTATTATCAAATGTAATTAAATAAAATGGCAATGAATATATATTTAAAAAATGTTTTCTTAGTCAATGTACTATAGTCTACCCAACAGGGGGCGCATACACATTTTCCTTTAGCCAAAGTCCAATATTTTATTTTCGACTCCTGCGACACCACAACATTTAAAAGTTGAGTACAGTAAGTAGTCTATGTAAAAGGAAGCCTTAATGTAGGAAAGAACCGCGTTACTGTATTTGGAAATGACTGATGGTGTGGATTCCGGTACTGTACTGTTACCGTAACATTTTTCTTACCTTTCTAAGCCTAAAAAGGATAACATGCTTTAAAGAGTTTAGCCTTGCATGCTAACAATAACACAGGCAAATGTTATTAGCTAAATGTGATATTTTTGATATTGTTATTGCTTGAATCTGATTACGTATAAAAGACAGTTGACATAATCCCCATATGCGTTTTTTTGTAGTATTATGCTGTGTTTTGTTTCTGCGTGGAACCTTCCTGACAGTTCTTCACTTGCTGTACTGTAGCTAGCTTGTGAACCCAACAATGGTAGTGTACCGGATAAGATAACATTAGCCTCTTGTTTCACAAGTTAAAGAGAAATAATAATCTATATACTGTTTAAGTGTGGTGATGCTGCTGTGTGAATTATTCTGTGTAAAAAGAAACGGTCTAAAGATCACATTAGGTCTTGATCATTAACAAATACATTGCATTTAACAGAAGCAGGGATAAGAAGCAAGATGGAGGAGGAAGACAGTGACAGCAGAAGGAATGATGAGCTGAGGCTTGTCTTGATTGGAAAGACAGGTTCTGGGAAAAGTGCTTCAGGCAACACTATCCTGGGCAGAAGGCATTTCTTGTCGCAGCTCAGCGCAAGCTCTGTCACTCAGACCTGCAAGCAGGCCGTCGCTGACCTTGAGGAAGAAGAGGGAGATGAGGACACTGGCCAAGGTTTTGGCAGGAGGAGGGCAAGGCGGGTCACGGTTGTTGACATGCCCGGTTTTGGCGACACGCACCTCAAGACAGAGCAGACGCACACTGAGATCGCCAAATGTGTGTCTCTAACAGCCCCCGGTCCACACTGTTTCCTTCTGGTGGTCCCATTGGGACGCTACACAGATGACGAGAACAGAGCTGTCTGCGAGATGGCTCACATATTTGGCGAGGGTGCGGTCCGTGACCACACGCTGGTGTTGTTTACGCGAGGTGATGACTTGGAAGGCAAGCGGATCGAGGACCACTTGCAGGAGACTGCACCACTGGCACTCAAGGCTTTGATTGACAGGTGTGGGGGCAGGTACCATGTATTAAACAACAGAGCCCCCAGTGACACTGAGCAGGTCAGACATCTTTTAAGGAAGGTAGAGGATATAGTGGACGACAACAACGGTGGGTTTTATACCAACGCCATGTTTTTAGAGGCAGAGGTTGCCATCAGAGAGGAGCAGGAAAGACTTATGAGAGGGAGTGGGCAGGCAGAGGGGGATGAAGAACAAGCCGAGAGCACTTCCCTACTGGAAGAGCATGCTCGGCTTATGAAGCGAAGGAAGCATGATTTAACATGGGACGAGGGTAGAGATGTAGAACCTGGAACTCCAGGGCGGAGGGATTTGGGGATGAGATCAGATGAAGAGGACAGGGTTGTAAGGAAAGGCAATGCCTTTAGCTACCTGAGAGAGAGGGGAGAATGCTTGCGAGATCAGTTGACAGTCAGAAGGGGGGACAACGACAGGGTTATCGGCAGACGACAATCGCTCCGCTCATCCCTAAGTCGCTTTAGAAGGGAAGCCGCTCTCTCTCCCAAAGTCTTGGAGAAAGTCAAGATTCTGGTGGCAGCCGGGGCCACGGGCATGGCTGTGGGGGCCGTGTTCGGAGTGGCTGCTCCTCTGGCGGCTGCTGCCGGGGCAGCCATTATGGGGAACACCGTTGGCCTGGCTGCAGGTCAACTGGCTGGGATATCAGTAGCCGGGGGGTCGGGTGTGGGGAAGGCTGTTGGGGCGATTGTAGCCGCAGCCTCAGGACAGACTGCACTGGCTCTGGGGGCAGCCACCGGCGGGCTGCTAGGGAGCTCTGTGGGCGCTATGGCTGGAGCAGAGGCTGCCACACCTGCAGAGGGTGCTATGGAGGCCCTTGAACAGGTCAGCATTATAGGAGCTTCTGCTGTGGGAGCGGCGGCAGGGGTTGGGGTTACCATGGGAGCTGGGGCTGCTATGGGGGCAGCCTTGCAGGGAGTGGCTGGAGGCACCGCGGCGCTGACTGCAGCTGAGAATGCAGCGACAGGGGCAGCAGATGTGAATTCTAGCTTAGCGTTAGGAGGGGCTACTGCTGGTAGCAGGGCTGTGCAGTGTGTGGGCGCAGGGGCAGGCCTAGCAGAGGGGGCTGTCGATGCCCTGGCGGCTGGTAGCGCGGTGGCCATGCTAGGTCCCTGCAGGGCCGTGGACACGACAGCACGCATTCTGACCGCAGTGGCTGAAATAGGCAAGGCTGCAGCGGGCATCGTCTTAGCCGGGGGCCTGGTGGTAAAGGTTGTAAAGGAAAAGGTCAGGGGAGGTACAGGAACTACTGAAGCCAACTTTTCAGAGAGGAGGGCGTATGAGATCTACTGGAACAAATAGATGTGGGTCTGGACAATTGGAACCACAAATAAAATTTTTGATTTTGAAATGGTTGGATTGGTTGAATGTATAGTTTTGTTAATATAGGATTCTTACTATACATTTTACAATAATCACATCAAAACACCTATTTTGACTAATTGTTGACTAAAACCATAACCACAGTAATAATGTAAGAAACTGACCATATTTTATTCATTACCTTATTTACTGTGTTCATCTGTTTAGTGTTTGGTTGAATTGGTAGTAGCATGAGAACTTGAACAAAAGACTGAAATTTTTAAAAGAAAATAAACATAATAATATTAGAATAGATTAGGATAGATTACAATATATTAATTTGGTGTGTCTATTACACATTATGATGTGCATATGTTTTACAGTGTGTGAACTTAGTAAGATCAAAACTCTCCATCACTTGGTTGTATCTATATTCAGGGTCACTCCATGATCATAAGATTTAGGCCTATTATTTGTTTGATTTCTGAAAATTGCCAATAACAATTATATTAACAGACACATTCATTTCCAATGTGCCTACATAATAAAATTCATTATTTGTTGTGGAATAAGAAAGACGCACCTAATAAAGAAAACTATTTATGACCATTTATATCCTTTGTGGTTTATTATTTTATTGGTGTTAAGAAATGTTGGGGGAACAGCTTGCAAGGCATATTTGTGATGACCGGGCACGTGACGCAGGCAACATTAGGGAATTAGAACATTAATAATATATTACAGTAGACTTGACATATTTATGAGGTGATACGTTTCTTCAATGGTGGCCCCTTGTAGGTATGTATGTACAATTTCCATGAAGATAAGGGGCGCGGTTTATTCAAATAGTCGAAAGCTTCTGATCGTTGACGTACTATCAGACCACGGCAAATAGAACGTTGTCATTGGACGACAGTAACTGGTCTTATGACAACAACGTCCGAGTAAAAGCCTATCAGAATTCGTTCTGGGACAGTGAGTCTGTTTGCAAATGACGTAGTATGCGAAAAACAAGATGGCTGCGCCTTAATCGTAAATCGGTCTAAATGAGTTTATCAGAATAGAATGTTGCCTCTCGTGAGGCGTCGGTAATGTTTCCCCATTATTTCAAAGAAGTCAGTAAGGGTATCGACAAGCTAGTTTAGTTTTATGTGTTGTCAACATCTCAAACAACTCAACGAGTTTCACCTTTTTTTTCGGCAACCCTCCGCTGACAGCCGGGGAGGCAAGGTTCTGTAGTAAACAGGATGGACAGTGGAGAATACGTCCCCAACATTGAAAACATGGACACTACTTTAGCAGAATTAGGAGATGAATTTACACTGGGGGACATTGATGGTGAGTGCTTGTGTTCATCTTTTTATGTTGAAATTATTAGTTGATTTCGAAGTTTTACGGCCTATGTGCGCTCAGCCTGACCAGCTGTAAGTAACAGTACAGTGCAATCTTTTTGTGATTAAGTTCAGCAGGTCATCAATAAGCCAGTACGGACACGTATTCAGATGTAGTGGCAGTTCTTTTTAATACTATAAATTATTATAAAAACTAAACGAAATTTCAGCGTAGCATACAAAATAATCTGTTTTAGTTTTTTTGCTGATAACGAAGTTATCCCACAAGGGGTAAGCAACACAATCAAGACTCCAGGGATTGAGTATCTAAGCAGCATCGATATAGTATGCACAACACCGTACAACCCAATCTCAGTACATAATGATAATTTACAATAACTTTGGCTACCGGTACTCTGCTTTATCTTAAATATTTATATGGATTACATATCGATTGCATTACTGCCATTTCATAATTCACATTATGATGGCATTATCATGCTAAATTGTGCAACCAACCAAATTATTTGCTGTATATTATATATTTAATTTGTTATGTAGATTATACTGAGTCTTTACAGTGTGTTTGTATGATACTACTGGTACCAGTACAGTCATCTTTTGTTATGCAAGTTATTATGTAATTCATTTGCTAGATAAATGGGAGGTGACCTAACACCAAGATGTGGGATTTTTTATTCAACTCAAAAAAATCCAAAAAATATTATGTGGAAATTGCATCAGCAGCATCACCCCTAGAGTCAACAAAGCATGCAGATAGACACACTATACTATAGCATCACTTACTGTTACAATCTACATGATTAAAAACAGGTCAATCAGTTTGGCACTGGATGAAAGGAAATAGGCATTTTCTGTATTGTTGCTTGTAGCCCAGTAGAGTCACTGGATTTCAATTAGACTGGCATTTTACTGAATGCTAAGTCACCAGACCAGGCTGGTGTGTGATGGCGGTCAATGTTGGATAAATCTGGTTAAAGAAAAGGAACCCATTTTTCTTCTGTTGTACTACGCCGCATCAGGCAAACAACAATTTTGCCAGCTACAGTACATTCCAAACGGTACAGACAGGTTGCTGAAGTAGCAGACAAATCTGTAAATTATTTGATATGATTTTAGCAGCTGTCTAGTGTTACTTTATCATTTTAAATGGGGTATTCAACAGCAACCAATCAGGGTGGAGATTTTAACATGACATATGTATGCCCCCTTTTTACTGTAAAGATTGTAGAGAGAAATGGCAAATGCTAGAGTTAACAATTCATAATTTCACACATATATTCGGCTCTAGTCTATATATCATCTGTTCTGCTGCATGTTAGTGGGCAAACAAGTATTAATTAGTTAAATTGACTAATCCTTTTTGAAATATACAAATGTAGGCATATTGCTCACTATCTTGATCTACAAATAGGCTACAGTTTAGGCTGGAATTCCATTTATTATGAAAAGTAATTGTTTGTTTGTGTCTTGTAAAGCATGTTGGTTTAGTAAACCAAGAAAGCCATTGAACTTTGGTCTTCAACTGTCCTGAATGAGTTACCTAAACGTAGTGAGTGTTATGCATTTAAACCTAGATATTCCTCTTAAGCATACTCCTATTTTATTCGTATATTATTCGAGTTTCTGCTTTGGTTACGCAACCGGTTTTCTTGGCTGGAAGCCTGGGATGATGTCCCCTTTGATGGCCTTTGTGTCAGCCTTGTCTGGTTACTGCTTTGTCCATCCTCCTATGAAAAGCCTGTCCACCCCCCATAGAGGCACATAGGCTCCAGTTTGTGTACTCGCAGCATGTTACATTTTCTGAATCCGCAGATAGTTGTATGGCAGCCTTGTTACTGCAAGCATACAGTATGTTGTGTACAGGAATGACAAAATTCTCCTTTTCAGTTTGGAATAGGTGTATTAAGGAATGCTGGCCTCATTCAAGGTGAAAGGCCAAGGTGGCTGCATCATGCACTGTTTGTCTGCAATGACAGAGTGTTTGTTTATCACTTTGTCTACTGATCACGTAACTCTCAATAGAACCAGGTTTTACATTCATAGTGTAAAAATGACCTGTTCAGTGGGTGCACTGACTGATGAATGGTCACAGTGAGTTTATGACTGCAGGAAGGCACTGCAATGCTTTAGAAAGGTGTGCTGTTTGTTTGTACTGTCTTTCCAATAGGTCAGCCTCACCACATCATGAGCCCTATTAGACAGTTAGTCTGTTGAATATTTTTATGGTTCAGGTGAGCCTTTATGGTTCAATACAGTGAGTCCACACTCTAGACAAGCTCTTTTGTTTCAGTAACGGCTCATAAAGCAGAAATGTCCTCAGAGCCATACCACAATAGGAACTTTACGACATAATGTATGTCAACAGATTCATTAATGTGTCAGAGACATGAGTGAAAGCAGGTGTGTTTAAAGCACAGGATGTTTTTTTTCTTGCTGCTACATGGATTAGAACTTTTCTTTTGGAAGCTAACCCAAAACAAACCTACATTTTTCTTTTATTATTAGTGAAATGTGCAGTCATCTGCAGCTGTGCACTGTCTGCAGCCATCAGTCAGCTGCTAAGTCGGCCACACTGTGCTGCCTGAGCTGTTATCTAAGCACTCTTCACCCCAATTCCATTGTCACCTGGGGCCATCAGCAATAGAATACCTTGTACTTTTTCAAGGCTAGCTATCTGAAGGCCTCTTGCGCTCACTGCCAGAACAGTAGCTGTTTGTCATGTCAAGGCCATGCCATAAAACTAGTAGTAATTGCTGCCCCATGTCTGTCGGGCAGTAAACAAGTTTGGAGGTTACGCACACATTCAAATGATTCTTTAAACCAATACAAATTGGTCATCATACGGTATTGCGTTGAACCCTTAAACCATAGGAATGTCAAATATTTTTTGCCAAGTGACAACCTCAGACATATATTGTTCAACATATCAAATAAAGACAGCCTACTTTTTACAGTATATTTTTTTTCATCAGAAAATCTAAAAATTAAAATTTAAAATTGACTTTCAACAGCATATATTAAAACACTTTTTTTTAAGACTTCACTTATGCATCTCTCTCTCTCTGTCTATCTCTCTCTCTCTCTCTCTCTCTCTCTCTATCTCTATCTCTTTCTCTCTCAGAGATGCTCCAGTTCGTCAGTAACCAGGTGGGTGACTTCCCAGATCTGTTTGAAGAACAGATGAGCTCAGCAGGTGCCCAGAACAGCACCACAAACCTCACACAGACCCCTCAGGCTCCCCAACCCCCCCAGGCCTCCACCCATACGGTCTACCAGAGCCCGGGTGTGGGCCTGGCCCCTTCTCAGACTTTGGTCCCACAGTGCCTGCCCCTCACCCCTCCCCTTACCCCTGTCCAGTCCCCGCCCTCCTCCACCTCTTCTGTGCAGCAGCAGGTGACCCGCACCCCTCCACTGCTTCAGCCTCGGCCCCAGGTGATGCAGTCCATTCAGCCCCAGCAGACAGCCCAGCCCACCATCCAGGTACCAGATATGTGACACTAAGCAGTGGTTCCCTAGCTATGTGAAACTGATATTTGTACACTTAGTTCAATATCTGTGAAAGTGTCCAAGATTAGGCTGGTGAATGTACAATGAACACATCTAAATTATGTTCTCAGTTTCGTAATGCTGCATTTAAAGAAAAATATTATTTTATTTTTTCCATTTTATTGGTTGGCATTCTAAAGCACAGCTGATGGTTTGCAGAGTTCAGTACAATATACACTATACCTGTTTACCATTATGACCTGTTTACTGTTGTTGTCAGCTTTCTGTGTTTTTAAATTTGCATTATAGTTTTATTGTTGAATGTTGTCAAAGGAACATTTTCTGTTATTTTGTGTTAATGCTATAATATCTATCTTGTACATCACACACAACTATAGAGCTAACCCTAACCCTATAGTTTTATGCACACAACCAACTGGGGAGCAGTCCATCGAAAATGTTTAGAAAAAGGCAGGCACTTTAAAAAAATACTTGGCAGGTGATTGGATGAACCATCTGTCTATCTGTAGGGACTGCCATTATTGTTTTTAAGTCGCTTTTGCTGTCGTCACACCTAAACCAGACCCGTACTGTACCAGTACAATGCTGATTGGTCACACATTAGATTTACCGGACAGAATTGAAAGGATTGCTTGCCTCTCCAGACTGATTCTCGCGGTGAAGACAAACTGAAGCACTAAAGATGAAGCAGTAATGTAATGTAATGAAATCCTTTATACTGTGGACACATTGTCTTACAATGTTTCTGATGATGATTATGATGGGAGTTGTCTTGTCATTATCTTTCGCATTCATAACTAGCTTTTTAATACTTTAAAACAACAAGGACTCGTTTTTCTCACCTCCAGGTGCACACCCAGGGGATTCCAATGCAGACCCAGAGTTTCCCTGTCCACACCCTGGTTCAGACCCACAGCCAGACCCCGCTGCCTATCCAGACCCAGGCAGCTCACACTGTCATGATTGCCTCCAACGGCGGCCATTCTCGTTTCATCCAGAACCCTGTAATCTGCCACCAGAGCCCAGCAACCAGTTTCCAAGGTGATCTGCAAGGAGAGCTGTTATTTTGATTCTAACACCAAATTCATTGTTTTCTCTGGTTTACAAGTTTCATCCAAATCCGTCAAATCAAAATGTTTTGTCTCCCACTGCCAGTCCTTCAACCACAGATGCAGAGCATTGTGACCTCACCACAGATGCAGCCAATGACCATTCAACATCAACGTGTTCTGACTCCAACGGGACAGACCATTCAGACCCTCTCCACAGCGCCCACAGTCCACACTATGCAACAGCAAGTTCAACAGGTACTGTACCTATGAGCGGCCTTATTAAATCCACTTCCACACTTCTTATTGAGCTGAGGGAGTTCAAATGTGTAGAGTGAATAGTGAAGCATGCATCTTGGGATGTCTTTCCCACAGGTCCTGGTCCAACAGCCGCAGATTCTGAAGACAGACTCGCTGGTTCTGACCACGCTGAAGCCTGACGGCACGCAGGTTCTCTCTACCATGCAAAACCCAGGCATCACCACCCTGACCACGCCTATCCAGACCACCGCCCTACAGGTCCCGGTTGGTATCAACCTTCAAGCCGTGGTTAGACAATTTTGTAAAGAACATTATATGGTTGTGGTTCAAGACATACTACAGTCAATGCTAGTGAGTTAGCTACACTACGAAACAATGCTGATGGTAATATTGTCCTACAGCTGCTTTCCCTCTTGTTTCATGCTTAGACTTTAATGGGAAGCAACATCCTCACCACTGTCCCGGTCATGATGGGGGGTGGGGACAAGCTGCCAATCAAACAGCTGACTACCGGCTCCTCCCAATGCGGAGGCGGGGCCAGGATGGATCAGGGCCAGCTTCTGGGTGGAGCAGTAGGCCCAGGAGGGGTGGTGAAGGAGGGAGAGAGGAGAACCACCCACAACATCATAGAGAAGAGATACAGGTCGTCCATCAACGACAAGATCCTGGAGCTCAGGGACCTAGTAATGGGCAATGACGCCAAGGTCAGCCACCTGTCTGTCTTTATGCTGTATTTGTTGGTGGTATTTTACAGTATTTGGAGCAGATTACTGAATTGTTCTACTGTGTATATTTTACCCTTTTTCTTTGAAAATTTAAGCTAGTAAGTTATATTATCATTTTTTAAATACAGGATTATATATATTATAATGAAGGATCCCCTTCATTATCATTTTGAAGGGGATCCAATTTATTGATCAATTCCAACCTGACCATGCGCTGTACTTGTATTCCAGATGCACAAGTCTGGAGTGCTGCGGAAAGCCATTGACTACATCAAGTACCTGCAGCAGGTCAACCACAAACTTCGGCAGGAGAACCTGACTCTGAAGATGGCCAACCAGAAGAACAGTACGTGCCACTATAGTCAGAGCCCCCAGTTAGTGCGGTGCAAGTGCAGCAGGTGTATTTGTAACCACTCCTTGTCCGTGCATCACTCCACAGAGGCAATCGTGCTGTCAGAGGATGTCGATCTTAAACAGGAAGTGGTGATGATGTCACCTCCTGCCTCGGAGTCAGGCTCCGGCTCTCCTCACCAGTTCTCCCCGTACTGCATTGACTCAGAGCCTGGCAGCCCCATACTGGAGAACGATTTGGTACACACGCACACGCGCAGCATCAAAAGGCTTTCAAACGTAGGCTCAGTTATCATTAAGCACATTCAAACCAGACTGTTGACACAGGAAAATACCTGGTCTTTGCCATTCCCACCAGACGCAGGTGCGCAACTTCTCAGGGCTGTTGCAAAAGATCCGATTTATTCAGATGTTTAATGTATGAAGACATGCCTACCACTGTGCTGCCTCCCCTGTTACACTCTGCTTTCAACTCTCTTCATGCTCCACAATGACACATTTGCCATCATAAGTGTAGGGTTCCTTTAACAACACTGTGGTTAAGCTTCTCCATGTCATGTCAACAGCGAGCTGAGTTGGACGCAAGCCTGACAGTTATTGTAGCAGCAAGGAGTCATCATCCATCTTGACACAAAAACAACACCGACATAGACAAACTGTTGGAATACTTGAAGCTCCAACACATGTAGCCTTTATGTATTACTGCTATGAATATTATAATGTTTTATATTTCCCATATAACGTGACACGTTAATATATCCCTAAGGGGCAAAGTTGAATGACAACCTTATCTGTGTAGACTGTTTTGCCTCTCTAACCTTGTGCCTGCCTGTCTGTGTCTCCATCTGTCAGGTGAAGAATGAACCTCTGTCTCCCTCCTCTGTGGGAGTGCTGGACCGCTCTCGCCTGCTGCTGTGTGCCGTGACCTTCCTCTGCCTGTCCCTCAACCCGCTGCCTTCTCTGCTGGGCTCCGAGGACATGGGCAGTGCCAGCCTGGCAGCTGGACACATGCCCTCCAGAACTCTGGCCTGGTTCCCCAGCCACACACAGAACTTTGGTGAGCACCACTGGCTCCTCAACACCCACTTTAGGTCCCGGTCACACAGGATGTGCTTTTCAGGTTCCAAAACGTAATACATAAAAAAAGAAGAAAAACAGCAGTTCACTGCTTTTTAAATCGTAAACAATCCTCTGGCGCCGAGTACACTGTGTGTGTGTGTGTGTGTGTGTGTGTGTGTGTGTGTGTGTGGAACTGGACAACACTACACAAAAAATTGCATATCAAATACAAGTGCAAAAATATTAGTTATGAGCTTGCTTGTACTTTATTTTCTTCAAAAGTGCCTATTTCCTTTTAAATTTGTAGCCACTAGATAAGCCTGTAGTCACTAGATAAGAAACAAGCCCAACTAGATTTTAAATCTAAAAACAAGATTATCACACTGAGTTAGATATAGTTTTTGCAGTGTAGCCAGCTAGCTAAACCTGCTATAACAATGATAGTTTTCTATCATTATAGCATACAAAAAAACATATTTTCAGCGACTAAATTACACTAATATTGTGTTAGTGAAACTGTTTTATCCAATTATAAAACGTATTCATTATATATTGCTAATATACACCTCCTGGTATCAAGCGACAGCATCTCCTCCATGAATGCAGGAGGCCTGCATCTCAGAGGGAATTGTTTTCTATTCCAGGCGTTCCTGCAAAAACCCAAGGCGCAGCTGGCATCTAAAACGCATGGCGCCCAGGGTGCATAAGCAATACACTTTCTGCAAATAGAAAACAATTGCAAAAAGCCGCCTCTCACTGCATAAAGCGTATCCTGTGTGATCAGCCCCTTAGTCATGCTCCAGCACATGAATATAGCCTTAACATAACATCATGCGCTCCTCTTCCTCTCCCAGCATCATGGCTACGGTGCCTGTTGCCATGGGTGATGGTGTGGGTGCTGAGTGGGGTGGGAGCGGTGTGGGGCTGTGTAAGGGTTCTCTACCTGTGGGAGCCCATCACGCCTCTCCACTCCCCCAAGTCTGTGTCTTTCTGGAGGCACCGCAAACAAGCCGACCTGCATCTCAACAGGGTGAGCTCCATAAGGATTATTTTATAGGTTGGTCACATTGACCCTTTAGGAGACAGCTAGTTTAAAAATCAAAAGAAGCTGGCTAGTGACGCTGAACATGTCAGTCAGGATCACTAATGAGAAACATTCTAAAAATATCGATTGTGTTTTGTCAATCCCACCAAAAGTACTTTAGCAAATTAAAGTATAATAGCACTCTAGAGATCTATGGAACATTTCACTCTATTGCATCTGCTGTTTGTGAGGCCACATTTCTAGAACATTGTTCCATTTTAATGTGTGTGCTTTTGTTTAATGTTTCTATTTCTGCAGATTACTTTGTTTGGTTCCTTGTCTTAAACGGCTTGCTATGTCACCCCTATCTATCAAACACTGCTGCTGTGCTTGGAGTTTAAAAATAGAAACTCTCAAGGTGTCCCAAAGCTTTTCTGTCCCATTTGTCTTGTTCTAGTCCACAGCCCCAAAAAACACATGTGAATGCTACACCTAAACCTGACTGGCTTACAGTATGTGTTCTGTCTGCTCTCCTGCAGGGAGACTACACAGCAGCCATGTCCAGTCTAGAGACCTGTCTTTCAGTCTTGACCAGGGCTCTCCCCACCACCAGCCTAGACCTCGTCTGCTCCCTGTCCTGGAACCTGATTCGCTACTGCCTGCATCGGCCCACTCCACTGGGCTGGCTGGTGCACCAGGTGGGAGGAAGGTACGAAGGGGAGGAGGCGAGAACCAGCGCTAAGGACGCAGCGCTGGTCTATCACAGGCTGAGCCAGTTGCAACTGACAGGTAACAGTTATGTTGGAGTTATTTGTCCATTGGCCTTATCATCCCTCACTTTGCTATGAAGACATATCCACTCTGTACTGCTACATACATACTGTACATTGCGGTGTACATCATGATGTACACCCTAAAGCTTTAGGCTCTGCCCTGATGCCTGCCGCTGTTTGTGTCTCCTGCAGGGAAGCTGCCCCAGCGGAGCAGCCTGTGGGCCTTGTCAGTGTCTCTGAGCGCAGTCAACCTCAGCGAGAGCGCCCAGGGCAAGATGGCCCCCGCCCAGCTCGCCCAGATTTATGTCACCGCTGCGACCGCCCTGCGCACAGTGTTGGGTCACCACCTGTCCTGCCTGCCTGTGAGCATGACAGATAGCCCATCACTCAGACACATTACGTGTTAGCTGGTCATGTAAATGTATTTAATTTGACACAGAAATAGGCTTTTGACATGGCATATTTATAGCCCCGGGATTATTTAGCCCCATTTCACACACACATTGTTAACCTAAATGCAGGGCTATTGTTAACTTTAGCCCCGTTTCACACTGGTACCTTTTAGCTCTGGAATCAGTCATTTTCCAGGAGCTAACACTGCTCCGGAGCAGGGCCTGCTACTCATGGGCTAAAGTCAGGGTTAGCCCACTTTGGAGTGTTCCAGGACCGTGTCTGTGTGAACCCCTTCTTTGCCCAGTGCTAATACACCCTTAGCCCGGGGCTAAGAACATTCTAAAAATGCTTTTAGCCCCGGGCTAAGTGCAGTGTGAAAAGCCTAAAATATAACCTACAGGGCTATTTGTTGAGTTGCGCTGAAAGCGTAGCTAGCCAATCAGATGCCAAATCCATCCCCGACGGCCTGCGCTGGCTCTTCACTCCCCTGGGCCGGCAGTTTTTCCTGAGCTGCGATTGGTCAGTGAAGTCTGAGAGCCGGGACGGAGTGTACAGCTCTCAGAGAGATCCTGGTATGCTATTGATCTATTTCTCCAGAAAAGACATTATCTACTATTCATTATCTACTATTAGCTGTTTTCTCACTAATCCTTCCCTTCCAGTCGACCCTATTGCCCAGCTGCACCGCTCCTTCTGTGAGAAGCTGTTGGAGAGAGCCGTCCACACGCTCATTCAGCCACAGAGCGACTTAGATGCAGGCAACCGCAAGGCCGACTCTGGGTAAGGAAGGGGTCCATACCTCCTTATGTGGGAAATGTAACTTTACTGTTAATGTAATCATTCTCTCTCTCTCTCTGTCCCTGTCCCATAGTCTTTGTATTGCCTATATTGTTTACTAGTGTTACCTTTCTTTAACTCGTATGTCTCTCTCTCAGGGAGTTCTCCAGTGCCTTGGAGTTTCTCCAGTTGCTGGATAGCTGTATGGAGGAATCTTCCTCCATCACGCCTCCCTTCCTGGCTCCACCCAATCACACCATCACTCTAGGTAGGGGAGGATCGGACATGCCTGCCAGCCAATGGCACCAGTTGTGTTTTTGTTTTGTGTGGTGGCATGATCAGTGACTTTCAATGCATGGTAGGCTCATAGAGGGTTCAATCATGTTTTGTTTTCAAAACAGTTTATATTTAAAAGTTACATTTTAGGTTAGATTATTTGTTATCTTTGACAGTGTGTGTGACATACTGTATACAAATCAGTAAATAAGTGCATTCATAGATTTTTGTTCACATTGTGTACATTTCTTTCTTTGGTTTTTATAGTTAACCTTTATGAAATTATCACGGATAACACTCCTAGTTATTGATCTGGGGTAACTAATAAGTCACTGTGATGTGTTAATTAGTTACAGTGTGGATCAAGATGAGCTGCCGGATGTGCTCCAGACACACCACCTTATCACACTCGCACATTATAGTGTTATGAGGCTTCATAAGTAACAGTCATGGCTCTAAGCCTTAATGGTGCACCTCCCATACACCAGAGTATACTTTGAAATGTTTAATAATGGAGCAGAAATTAGTTAATCATTGTCTAGGACATTTCACAGTGTGCTTTTCATTAAAACCATTTTTTATTTTGAAAACGTTTTCAAACGTACAGTATTATTTTGAAGTAAGCAAATTATAAATCATTACATCTGTAGTGTGAATGCATATGTTTTTTTATTTGTGGCAAAAATAAGTCAAAACATTTCTTTCTTTTTGACATTTCTGTCAAAAATGGGGCGTGTCAGGTTCTGGCTGGATTTAACTCTATGTATGTGTGTAATGCTGCTAGATGCCTGTTCAGCCCTAGGCTGGACAACAGCTTCTTTGTTTGCATTGTACAGTACCTAACTACACCTATTCTTTCTTTCCTGGCAGTTGGAGACCCAGTGAGTCGTTGGTGGGCATCTGTTCTCAAGGCTTACGTCCATTGGCTGCAAGGCGATGATGTCGCTGTGAGGTCACTGCTGGCAGAGGCAGAACGCATGCCTAGAGCTCTCCACACTCTTGAGTAAGTAGAGGAAAACATGTTTATGTACATGACAGAATGTAATGTAATGTATGTAGGAACTATGAAGTCATCCTAACGGACACTTGGTGAGGTAAGCGTTTTTAAACGAATACACTTTGTGTATATCAACAGTGTTTGTCTAGCATCATAAGAAACAAATGATTACACTGATCACTATCATTGAACCAGTATGGCAAATATTAACGCTCATATTAACCCTCTACATAACCCCACAGGGGGGAATGTGAATCGGTATCAGTTGTGAAAAAAACAATTTTGCTTTTGTCGCACAGTTGTATTTTTTTCTTTTGTCTCCAATTCATTCACCAAATAGTCCTTTATATATTGTTTATGTAGTACTGTACTACTGTATATAGTGTTTTGCCTTTAACCCACATCTGTCTCTCTTTCTCACCCTGTGTCAGTCACCCTCTACCCAAGGCCGTGCTGCTCTTGTGCAAGGCAGTCCAGCTGAGCCTGTCTCCTCTGAAGGGAGAAGCAGCTGTGGTGTGCCTGTCCCACTTTGACCGAGCCAGCAGCTACCTGCGCTCCAGCATCACTGTTCCACTGGCCCAGTCTGGCAGCTGGCTCAACAAGGTACACACGCCCACCCCCACACACTGGTCTACACACAGCCCACTGTTTACAGCCAAGTAGGCTTCAGGCCAGGCTGTAGTGGGGCTGTGGGTGGCAGGAGGTGGCTGTGGTGCATTGTAGTTGCATTGCATGATCTTGAAGCCCAGTGCAATGTGTCCGCAGTGCAGTACAGAGGCCTCCCTGATCTGCACGCACCTGCAACACACCCCTCCACCTCACAATTAAACACCAGCTAGTTTTCATTTACAGTGTATATATGTATTGTCTGCCACTAGATGGCACACTAAGCACCAGCATCCCAGACCAAAATCAATGCTTTGTGGACCCCAAACACACACGCACGCACGCACGCACTCACACACGCGCACATACTGTAAACGCATGGCTGGCCTGCCTATGAAAATAAAAAACAGAGAAGCATGGATTACAACACACACAGATGGTGTGATGTCATTCTCTCCTTAACTATATATTTACATAGAAAGTAGTTGTTTGCTGCTAGAAATTGCTTTGGATAAAAGCGTATGCTAAAATCACCTATTCATGTTGAAAATATCATATATAGGACTTTAACCCTCCTGCTGGCCAACCGCGGAACATCATATGTTTGTGTTGTGGATGGTGCCTTGGCACAAAAAGTCATTTTGACCCGTAGGACAGCGGGAGGGTTAAAGGGTGTTGAGCAATTATGTTGTATTGGGGATCTTAAAATCAGATATTCTGGTTGCATTTGGGGTGACTGTGAGATGGGTTATCTAAATAGTTTGGTCATTATAGTAGTACTACTACTGTGCTTGTTATAGTAGTGTACAGTATGTAATACATATTTTGTATAATAATACATATTTCAACCAAGAAAAACCTTCACCTCTCTTCTCTCCCTAGGGGGTGGAGCTCCTGGTCTGTGACCTCCTGTTGACCTTGAGGACCAGCCTATGGCAGCGAGGGAGTAGTAGTAGCAACGGAGAGACAGGCCCCGCCCCTGGATCCCAATTGGCTGGTTTCCAGAGGGACCTGAGTGCCCTCAGAAGACTGGGACAGTGCTACAGACAGGCACAGCACAAGGTACTGCATGCTTATGGCGACGCAGATGCATGTACGTTTTGGACTCCTGAGTAAAGCTATCACTAGGAGTGGAAAGTGTACCGAACAAAACACAAGATGCGGTGTATACACGGTGTCTGTGTGTTTCCCCTCAGCTTGTCTGTGATGTTTTCTTCCACGGTGTTATGCTGCAGGTGTTTCTCCATGAGACCACAGTGAGGCTGATGGCAGGAGCCAGCCCCACACGCACACACCAGCTGCTGGAACACAGTCTGCGACGCAGAGCACAGGCCTCCTACACAGCTGGTAAGACTGAGACAAGGACACGCGTGCACAAATGCACACACACACACACACACGTGCGCAGATGCATAATGTATAATCAAATAAGGACAATCTTTAACAACAGGGCCTAACACGTGAACATACATTTATAAACACACAGAAATACACACAACTAGAGATGAAATGGTATGAACATTTCAACCAAGATTATAATGACCAAAATTATCAGTATTGTTAAAATGTGTACTTGCATTTCAACCAAGTAATGTATGAAAACCACAAATGTATAAAATGTTATCTGCCCAGATTTGCTGATGATATAGACTGCATTGATTGTTTAGTCTAACATGATGTTATGCATGTTTTAAGACTATACAACGTTTGACAACATTGTCAGATCGAGGTGGGAGGCCGGCCGGCGAGGTTGTACAACCAAGCCAAATGTTTTATTTGTATGTATTACCATTGCATTGTCTATTATAAAGCGAGACAGAAAAACTATACTCCAGTTGGAGAAAGAAACATTAGCATCAGTGTGAATGATTAACATGGGAGTGGATCCGCTACGACTCCATATAGTTTTGTGTGTGCAATGAGCCTTGTCAATCTTCCGCCATGTTTTTGTTGACACAAAACAAACCCACGCTGCATGTTGCTCCTGCGTTTAGGAGACTGTTGCTAACTTTGGTTGATGCTGGATGCTGGTTATTTACCTGTGGGCTGTCCAGTGCGATAATCAAACACGATTTTTATGAGGATTAAATTCGGAACGGTAATACTAACTGATTTTACCGTGGTTGATCGTGAAACCGGTAACAGTTTTATCCCTATGCACAGCAATGCAAAACGTTCCCTAGAATCAGTTGAGGATCACAAGAATAGCATCTGGAGGCCATAGTCACCCCTCCCGAAGAGTCTTTCCAGCCATCAACATTACTATGGAAACTGAAAAGCTGTATTGTATACCATCCTCAGACGGTGAGTGTGTCCTAGGGGAGAGAGAGAGGGCCCACGCCATCCTTCTGGCCTGCCGCTACCTTCCCCTGCCCCTGCTAACCCCACCCGGGCACCGCGCCCGCCTGCTGGCCGAGGCCAAGCGCACTCTGGAGCGGGTGGGAGACCGGCGTTCCCTACAGGACTGTCAGCAAGTCTTGCTGCGCCTGGGCGGGGGCACCACCATCGCTGCCTCTTGATGTTCTGCACTGCTCAAACACACACACACATTCATACACACACACACATTCATACACACAAACAGATTTTAAATGTTAGGGCTAACTAATGACTCAGACAAAATGTGTGACTCGCTGTTTACCCTGCGTTTACACGGACGACAAACGAGGGAGACAAAGCAACCAGCTGCCATTTCTTTTTAATGCCATTTATTTTTATTACATTTTTAATTGGCGATTTTACAACGACAATAGACAAGTAGCCACTGCAAGCCTAGGCAGGGCGAGCCTAGACTAGAGGTCTATTTGATGAAAATACTGAGCGACGTGACACGGCAGCTACCTGTGGGAAAGAAGACAGCGTGACACGCGTTACAGTTGATCCAACCAATAAGCAACCACAAGCCAGGAACAAGCTATAAGGGTGTCTCCCTCTTGTCATCCGTGTGAACGCAGGATTAGAGGTACATAACCAAGATATGTACGCCTGGTCAACAACACGTATAATACACAATATTATTTATGACTCGCTGTGTGTGCACTAGCTAAAGGGACCTATCTTTACACTGCCTATACACACACAACAGCAATCCCAAACACAGGAAGGCTGTGCTTTGCGCATGTGCTTTTCTGATCCTGGCCCGATAACACCACCATCTGGACAAAACTGGTAACGCACTGGCTGGCTTTATGGTGCTGTGTAACAAATCAGGTTTTACGACTCCCAATTGGAAAAGGGAACAAATAGATATTTAAATGACATCGGTGCAGCATTGCATTGAGTGGCTGTTTTTACAACGAGCTGTACAATCATTAGTATGCAGCAAGTGCTATGATGCAGCAGAATGTCTCATGTAAACATGTAAGCTTGGTTTAAGGGCTTGCATAAATTAAAGCTTAGATAGCCAAGTGCACTCTTAACTTGGCTGTGTTACAGGCTGCACATTAACAGTATCTTGCTTTTATCTGTACAGTGCTGAGTAGTGTCTATTCTATCTACCTCAAACACTGTACAATGCTAATATTGTACTGTGACGCAATATAGGATACTAAAGCAACACATTAGTTGATCGACTTTATCTCAAGTGAGCGTTGAAGTCATGCATCAGTCTGGTGCAGGGCCGTTTTAATAATAGTACACTGAGCAGCTTTATTTACAGTTGACAGCACAGTAGAGTAGGCTCACTGTTTTGGCTGTTGAATCACGCATGCGGCTTGCAACTGGCAAGAAAAATCTTGTTTTTTTTAAAGAATGAAGGCAGACAATTACAGCCATAGTCATACAATATATAAATGCCTGACTACACAGTACCTACATACATTAAGTGCACACACACACACATACATACTAAGACTCATTGATTGAATACATACGTGATTGTATATAGGTTGTACATAGCCAGGTAGAAACTGCAGTGTTGATTAAACAGGATATGTGTTAACTTCTGCTAGAGAGATGCACATCAACAAAAACCTTAATGTCTAAGTTGGGCCAAAATATTTTTAGAGCAGTTACCTAAAAATGTCATGCAATGACCAAGATTTTATTGCCCACAGCCCAATACCTACCGAGGTGAAAATATTACTGAAATGGTATCTTTTGCCACTAGTCAGAACAAATCCCTGCCTAATAGATATAAAATCATAAAGATATTTCTAGGAGATAGGGTTGGCCCTCAAGTGCCGACCCCCCAAAAAAGAAATTTGTTATTGTTAACTGGTAGAAATTATGTAAATTATATCCACTTTTCAAGCTAAGATGTACTTTTTTGTGAGGTTATGCTATTGTTTTATACAGTGGAAGGGAGGAGATTTATAATTATAGGAGAAAGTTGTATATTTTACTGAAAAGTTATCTTAAACATTTTGGCATGCATTTTAGGAATGCCAGCACAGAAATGTTTTTGGACATTAGACAGATTCAGCTGTAACTGGTTAGTAGCTAATGGTTCAGCTATTACCATACCGGAACCTCAATAATCCTGGGACAGCTTCTTATTCACCACCTTATATTTAATTTGTGTGAATGGCTAAAGTGTACAAAGAGGAAAAGCATACACGCCTGCAGAGAATGGAATGGTTGCTATTACCTTTTATTATGTTACGAAATATCTGTATCATTGACGTGTTGTATTGTTTTCTGGATATCTCTGTTTTAAATTTGTTTTATAATAAAATATTATTAAGGTTAGCAATTGTGATGTTAATTAAGAAATGTATGCTTATTTAAAATGGATGCATTTAAGATTAAGACATTTGTACATATACCCATGTATGGCATGGATGTATAATAAGACATTACACCATTTCTAGGCTATTACCACTGACATAAAAGGTTGTATTAGGCATATTAGCACGGAACACATGATACAGACTGCACCACACAAAACTATCTAGCATCTCAGTGAGCACTCTATGGAATGGGAGGTGTTTTTGTTTTGAAGTTAAGTTTAAACATTAGCATGCGTTTAAATGACGTAAGCGTGCCCTGGGCCCCTGGCCCTGTGGAAGTAAGAGTGCAGGCATGTGTGGACGCAGGACAATCATGGCAAGCCGTTTTAACATTTAATCCTTTTTCTTGATATCAAGATTCGTTTAAATTTGATATCAACATTGGTTAAATTTGATATCAACTGTAAGTTTCCGGTTTTGTGCAGCATAACTGTCTCCCTTCTCGTTTGAATAAAACGTATTTGTGTCTTTTAATGATACTATTAATAATTCAATATTCTGTATGTTATATATGTAAATTAACAGCTGGAGCTCATTTAGCTATGACAACACGTTTTTTTTCGGCGTTTTGATGGCACTACAACGCCGTTAAATATACGCGTTCTAGTGTATTGTTGTGATCACTAAAAGGCCGTAAAATACGCGCACTTGGTCAACATAACGCGCGTTGTTTACGGCGTTATATTAGTTCTACCCGCTCAATTAGTAGCAAATTGTGACCCTTTTGACGTTCCATAGGCGAAGTGTGAGTACACCCTTATTGAAGCACACCTGGGCAATGCCGTTCATTATGGCCTTTAAGACGTAAGTGTTCTTGTAGACGTGGTTTCTCTCTCGTTGTACCACACTGTTTTGCTTGTTTACTTATGTGTTTGGTTAACGTACAGCATGTTTACTTAAATATTTTCACATCCCATTCTGTGTTTTATTTTCTAGTTTATGTTGTTAGTTTTATTAATATAATTTCCGTCAGGCTTTGCCTTCTTCCTTCAGGTTGTAACGTAACATGGCTGTTGTCCTTTTGTTGGTTGGTTTATATTTTGGGTTTTTGTTTCAGTTTGTTTTTATACTTATTGGTGTTCAGTTATATTGTCTTTTGTTTGGGCCTTCTTGCTGTATTTGGTTTGGCTGGTTTGTTGCAGTATCTGTTTTGGTACCATTTGTTCAGCAGTGTTTTGTAGTGTTTGGTGGTTGCTGGATGGGGTTCTTGTTTTCCCTTGGTTTGTGGCCTATATTATAGTGGCTGATATGTCTTGTGGTGTGGTGAAAGACATGAAGAAGCACATTTGGGCTTTTAGGAACTTGATCCCGTGGTAGGCTACAGTGACTTGTTCTCATTAGGGGAACAGTCTGGATTTTCTCTTTAGTGTGGTGGAGACCGCAGTTAGAGCCAGTTTGTCATAAACTGCCTCGGGAGCACTTCCTTGGACTCAAGGTGGTCGCTGATTTTTCAGTTGCCATATTGTTTCTGGTGGAACCAGTGCATAAGTACCCACTGCCAGTATCTGCACGAAGACTAGGGTTGAGGTTAAGTAGGAATTAATCAGTAGGTGGGGCTGTTCCTTCGTATTTTCTTTCGCCACACCATTGTGCAATAATTGTTTACAATTATTGCACATCTGAAACACTATTGGTTCAGTACACTAATGAACCCTTCTTTAATCTGATGGTAAGAGCAGTTTATACTACTAGAAAAGACTCGCTGCCTGAACGTGTTGCAGTTTAAATTCTGGAGTTTAAGGTTAAAACTCCAATGAAGTTGACATTTTGACCAATGAGTATACTTTAATCCACCCTAGGGTTAACTTGGATTGCAAAACCTTTCATTCCAGGTTTTCAGGGAGTGATAGTCTGATAAATGTATAACTCACCATGCAGTAGAAGTTATACTAATAGCAAAATGTGTCACTACTGTCATGGTAAGACATTAAAAAAATTATTGCTCTGTCAGAGCGAAAGCTAAACAGCATTTCAATGCTAATGTTAGACTTTGTGGATTTACTTACTCCTGACACGTCTGCTAGGGAACAGGTTGAACCCTATTCAAAAGCCAATGCTTCAGATTATGTAGCATACATATCTGATGGGTATGTCTTTGGCCGGTAATGGTAAATGTACCAAAGATGCAGTAGTAACAAGTACCAGTGGAACATTTTACAAGACACTGGCACGGTATATTTGTTTGTAAATCAGTTTTGCCTTTCTCACAACAGATACAAGTACTGCAATTTTATACTTGCTCGAGGAATGGGTATGGTGGTGTTTCCAGTGCCTCTACATACTGTAGGCTTACTTTGGAGTCAGGTTTTGTCAAAGAGGATGTGTGTGTTGGGATACATCAACATTGGCTGTTGATGAGGTTTACCTATCATCTACAGCCAGCATATCTCCTCTGCAATGGTCAGCTATTTCTTCAGCCTGTGGGTACATATGCTATGAGCTGTGAAGTTAACTTGTTCCTCAATCGATGTCTGAGGAGACTACTGTCTCTTTGCCAGAGCAGTTGTCAATTTCTTGTGGAGAGTTAATGAAGCAGATGATCTGTTTGACAGTGTTGCCAACAGGTGTCAGAAAGTGTTACAAGCTTAAGTCCTAAAGGAGTGTATCTTGGTGTAAAAATGGGTCCTTCATTTGGAATGTTTTGTGGGTAACCTTGGGTTTCACAGTGATTATCAGTCTTCTCCAGATGGTTCTTCAAACATCCAATTATGTTGCTGGGCATTTAGTTGTTAGGAAGACCTATAATTTATCTTGCAGCACTTTTTTTTTTTTTTTTTTTTTTTTTTTTTTTTGGACTTAAGTTGAAATGTGATGTTCCAGCCTACATTAAAAGCTGTCACACCTGCCGCTGACTGGTAAGTCAAATCAGTCCATGGCTGTTTTTGCACTGCATTCCTGCCATGAGCCAGGCTTTTGAACATCTCATTGTGTTGGGTCTCATTCCAAAAACTGTAATACTAATTTGACAGTGATGTGTCAAATCACCAGGGGCCTCATTTATAAAACTCGGCGTAGATTCCGTCCTAAAACATTGCGCCAAAATCTCCAGACTAGCCTTAACCAATGTTATGCAGTCTATTATCGATTAACAGGACTATGCAGAATTTTTTTTTCTAGATTAGTTTTAACTACTGCTATTGCATTAATCTCATCGTATACCTGTAGTTTAATTGACTTTGTCCTTATGTAACGGTGGCCAGGTGGTAGCTGCACAGTTCATTCAACCTCACTTTCAACACCTTAACCCTCCCGCTGCCCTATGGGTCAAAATAATCCGGTGCACTCTGCCAGTAGCGGGCGCCAACCACAACACGGACACATGACATTCCGCGATTGTCTGTCTCTGCTGGTAGTCTGCTGAAATGCCTTGGGACAGCGGGTGGGTTAAGGTGTTGGTATATTAACTGCATTTATACAGTATGACGCGCATCTAACCTACCGCTCAAAGCGCACTGCAACAGGATTAAAACCAGCGACTTTCCAAACGCCTCGCTCGCTCTACCCACTATACCACTGCCGCACATTTAACGATTTGAAACAAAAAGTGACGTGATAACAACTACAGATATGATGATTACAGCCATAAATTAAAGCAGTCAGTGTAGGCTATATGCTATAATGTTACAGGCTGCTGCAAGAAACGGTGGCCAAGTTTATCCTTTCTTGATGGATCAGTACCTAATAAGTCTGATAAAGCTTCCATTGCTTGGACATGGTATTTTGTGCGTGTACTGTTGTCAATCCCCCAATGCAGCCAAGGACCCCCCCTTGAAATGTAAATGGCCTGCATTTTTTTTTAAACCTACCGGCCACTCAAAGTGCTGTATGTGATTGCCTCACATTCACAGTTCACACACACATTCATACACCAATGGCAGTGTCAGCCATGCAAGGTGCCACCTGACCACCAGGAGCAGTTATAGTTGGGTGTCTTGCTCAAGGACACCTTGACACTTGGTGAGGAGTTAGCGGGGTTTGAACCAGCAACTTCTCAATCACCTGTCGCCCCGCTCTACATGACTTCATATTGTTGTGGTGTGATAAAATACCCAGTGACTGTTCCACACTTCTTTTCCACTGTGTTTCATCATCGTAATTCTTTAATCGCTGCCAAAGTATTGTCCTTCAAAAATGTCCACTTGTCAGTGTCCAAGGCATTAGTCACCCCCCCACTCCACCACACACAGCCTGATTCCTCCTTCTCATAGTAATAACAAATAATCAGTCCTGTGCATAGTGTCCCAGGTGTTGGCATCGGCAACATTTAAACTCTTTCAGTACATGTCGTGGTTGAATGCACAGCAGGTGCAGGTTCTTAGTCTTCCCCCTTCAGTGTAGTGAACTTCTAAAATTTGGCAGCGATGGGATGCGTGTCCCAAACTTCACCTTCATATAACGTGTCCCATCTTTGATCTGCGTGACAGGCCATAGACTCCTCCTGATGTTTAAGTGTCAAGTCCCATAGTGCAAGTTTGTCTAAGATCTGCTGATCCTCCATATACACCAGCCGATTTATAAGCTATCACCACTGTACACCTCCCGTCTCACCACCTCACATCCCTTCAACATAAATCCATCCATAAACTTTGTTTTAGCTTCCAACATCCCAGAACAAACAGCACATTATCTACCACCAGTAAATTCAGGGGCCCACCACACTGATTTCACTCTCTCCCCAATTCGACACACAGCTGGCCTCATGCCAGTCCCTTGACCGAAAAGGTCCAGCTCCCCGATTTCCATTCTTCCATTCCAACCCTCCCGGTTCCACCTCGTCCGTTATTTCCCTCCACATCACTTCTTGCCTCACCGTCTCTGTCACGATCCTCTCCTCCCTCCCTCCCTAATTAGTACAGTCCATACAGTTCAGTTAAAAGCCTGGTTAAATAGGTAGGTCTTTAGTTTAGATTTAAACATGTCA
>JAODUG010006285.1:2407-25083 GCA_027564795.1 Aphredoderus sayanus | reverse complement strand
TTATTATTATTATTATTATTATTATTATTATTATTATGTTTGGGACTAATGTACATGTCTCCCACCATTTTCATGGTGAATTATACAAACTGCTTTTAAGGGTTACTGATTACTTTCACTCGATTTACAATAAATGCACAGGATGAATTTAGAATCAAGATAAAGAAATCAAATCAATAAATTGTTATTCCTTTATGTTAATGTTATTGTATTATTATTGGTTAAGAATATCACAATAAAATGTTCAGCTCTGCAACCTGTCATGGGACGGGACTGATAAAACATTGATAAATCAATAATCAGATGTGTCGAGCTGGAAAGTGTATTCAATCAGATCTACCTTTTTCTAATGCAGCTTTTGACTTAAATGATGACATTCTGTGCATACATTAAAATGATCAAACCTCCACTCTAGTACCTGTGTGTTTAACTTCGATCACATTGTCGTTTTTATTCATATACTTTCTATGTCTGGGGCTTAATATTTACTTTTACATAAGATTTTCGGTGTTTGTTTACCCTGTCCTCTTACCATGTGCTCTTACAATCAAGCAAGGGTTCACAGTTTATCGTTTAGCGATGCAGGAATGAAATATTTTTTGTCCTGTCTGCATTGCCATACATAACATAATAGGTATGGCCATGTTTTTAGCCAGCTAGCTCAGTAGCAATTACAGCATTTGAAGCATTAATCAAAATGTCTAGTAAGGAATAATATATTTTTTATTAATGCAAGGGGACGCATTGGTGATGTGGCTACGTAATGGGAAACGTTTTTGGGAGAAAGAGTCGCCCTTCTCGAATAACAGAGGAAGACAAAGCTATTCTGGTGAGTTGATGGTACATTACAGTATAGCAGAAGGATCGTTACTGTACAGCCTGACTACCAGGCTAGCTGTATAGCACCGTCTGCCAGTGTAGTATTCACTAGCCATTAATTATTTTAGAAATGCTGGTATTTGTTTGTCATTGGACATGACAGACATGTAGTTTAAATGCTACTGTACTGTACCAGGTTTCACTTTTACAATTTATTTATTTTTAATCTCAAGATGACCACATTTTATCTTTAGTTAAATACAGTATAAATGTCACACAAAATGCCTTGAACAATGTATTAAGTTATTACATTTTACAATAGACTGAAAACGAATATATGCTTATTTTGTGTATATTAAAGCAACTGAAACAGCAGAGAGATAAACTAAAGCAGTATCAGAAGAGAATCACATTACAGCTGGAAAAGGAGAGGCTTCTGGCCAAGCAGTTGCTGAAGGATGGGAAAAAAGAGTAAGTTGATGTGATGAGTGTGGCAGACAGCACAGTTCCATACTGTAGTTACAACATATGTAAAGCTGTCAAAAATGTGAAAAGGTGTTATGGGCCATAGATATGTTGTTCAAACGATTGTCTTGCTATGTTTTGCTATGTATTGTTTTTATTGCAGGAAAGCACTGCTACTACTAAAGAAAAAACGCTACCAGGATCAGTTATTAGATAAGACTGAAAATCAGATTTCAAACCTAGAGCGCATGGTAAGGCACCTTTTGATAAGGTTCAATGATCTTATTAAAAGTTAACAGAAAATATAAAATGTGTTGTAAATGGCATAAAGGAAATTGTAAAGGCTATGCCATCATAATTATACTATACTAAGTGAATGAGTTGAAATACTTCTAATGTCTTCCTGTGACAACACATTATCAAGCCTTAAAAATTGAAATATTCCTCAACAGGTTCAAGATATTGAATTTACCCAAATTGAGATGAAAGTAATTGAGGGGCTGAAAATTGGAAATGAATGCCTGAAAAGCATGCATGAGGTAAAGTATTGCTATGTATTTTTCTGATATTTTCTATTTGAAGATATGCAAAAAGTTGTGTTTCAAACAGCAACAGTGAGCTGAGCTATGTCAGGACTACTGTGATCTGAAAGCTCTGTCACAAAAAAGGAGTTTACTGTGAATGTGTCACATTATTACTTAGGAACAAAATGACACGTACCCTGGTTAAACTTCCACCGAAAAATACTTTCTTTATTAAGGTCTTTAGTGGAGGCCTGCGCCACACACAAGATTGTGTTTTTAGTTGCCATAGCCTGTTCACATTGGTTGAAGATTAAAGGATTAAGGAGCAAATCCTTGACTAGAGCTTTCACACCGAAAGCAGCACATCTTTGAATTCTCAGATGCTATGCGAAGAATACTCTAGGTAGCAAGGTCTACATGTAACTAGAGCAATTCTCTCATGTTCACAATATGTCAAGGAACATTTTGCCAAGGCATTTATACTAAATACTGTACAGTATTTCTAATACACATTATTGTTTTTATATAAGGTCATGTCCATAGAAGATGTGGAGAGAATCATAGATGAAACCCAGGACGCTATTGAGTATCAAAGGGTAAATATGCTATTATCAGCCTATTAATTTATATAAGCTTCCATGCTCTATTACTGGGCTGAGTTCAGTTCACAGTTCATATCACAATCCCATTCTGGGTTGTTAAAGGTCACCAATACCAACATGCTGACATAATGAAAGGATGTTTATTTTAGATTCAAAATTCATATTATTTTACCTTTTGTTTGGAGGCACTGTTCATTTAGGTTTTTATATATATATATATTGTAATACCAAACATGAAACATTCAAGTCTCTGCTCTTACATGGAATGCAGAAACTATATTGTACTTTCATCATTATTTTTCCTGTAATGACCTGAAATGCATATGCATTGTTTTACTCAGCAAATAGATGAGCTGCTGGCAGGGTCCCTAACACAGGAAGATGAGGACGCTGTTCTTGCAGAGCTTGAAGCTATCACTCAGGTAGGTATTCATCTGCATGTTTTTAAGTTGCACATACAGTAAAACAGCAAATGGAACTACATTTTTATGTTTTTTATTTTTTTATTTGGTTCAGGTTAACACATAAGGCATTAATATTCTGATTACCAGTACCCATCGAATCATAGACTTCACTACTATAAAAGCAAATGCATACTTTTCTTAGCTATCATGGTTGAGTGGTCTTGGACAAACATTGTATAATTGCCTCATCCCTCTCTGCTGAAACAGGGAGAAGACCTAGCACTTCCAGAAGTCCCCGTAGAGCAGCTGCCTGAGGCAGCTAAAGCTGACCCAGGTAACTATAACAGACCATCTTGTTTTAAATTCTTGAGATATGTACACTTTCCTTTATACTAACCATACCTGCTTCATTGTATCTTTATCTAGAGAGGAAACAAGCTAAGAAAAAGCTGGAGAAAGAGATGTTGGCAGCTTAACTGAGCATTGGCTTTTACATTGTTGCTTACTCTACATTAAGGAAGGTACACCATCATTGCACTAATGAGCATTTGATTATTTACAGTATTTTACGAGGAAACTCAATGTTAGTTGAGCAGGTCCAGTTATACAGGGGAATATGTGCTCCTTCATACATTTCAGAAGATTAGCACTGTAGCTGTTTAGTACAGTATGCTACCTCCTCCACTGTACAACTCACATGAAATGCTTGACAGAGTTGCTGTTTTTTATTCTGTGTATGGTTTGGATTGAAAAGTTATTGTCATGTTATAACTAATAGTTAGAATATAACAGATTGGTTACTCATTTTTAGATGTTTTACATAATAAATTCAAGTGTGGCTTTCAAACATGTTTTTTGACGTTTTGTTTTCAATCTAACCTGACTTTTTACCATTTTGTCTTAAAAGCTGTGACATTTAACATAAAAAACAATTAGTCATTATTGACCAGGAGGGGGCACTACTTGACCGAGTCTTTTTCTTCTTACTCCTAGGAATATGTTCACATCATAAATAAAGTATAGACACTGACATAAGAATGAAACCCCTGATTATGTAAGTTCCATTTTACCTAGACTTAAAACCCCTACCAATTCAGTATTTACATTGCTACACAATGGGAGTACTAATTAGCATGCACGTTAGAGCTAACACCAATTATCCACTGAGAAAAACATCACCTATGGGTGTTACTGAAAACATAAGCATGACTTAGTTCTACAGCCTTACATAATGCAATTGTGCATAAATCAAAGTGGGAATTACTTTTGTGGCTATACAAAAAACAATTTCAAATTGCGTATTCATTTGATAATATATATCCAGCTTTGGGTACAGCAAACCTTTTTTATCCTTCATTATAATGAATAGGATATGAACAATTTGACTTGTAACATATTTTTGTCTTTGAAATATCTTTAAATGTAACTATTTTAAAATAATTAGCGACATATTAAATATTGATATCCAATAGGTTTCTAAGAATTCAAAACGATACATTTGTGGAGAAAATCCTATAGGATATTTCAACAAGATTATTATTCTTATTTTTTTTTATTCACAAGGTGTATATGGGCCCCCAGCTCGTGACCCATCTTGCAGTTCTTATTCGGATAGGTTTGGAGTCAATTGTGTTGCATTGTTTCTTTCATAAGAAAAATTAAGTTTAGTCTGTATTGCAAGTCTTGATCAAGGCTGCGATAACCCAATCAATCTCATCTGACACATCGACATGAAAAGAAGGCGGTGATTTCCATGACCAAGGCGGTGCATCAAATCACGATTTGACAAGAGGCTGCTGGGATCTAATAGGCGAGTGGATAGGCTGCGTTTAGTTTGAGTAGGTGTCGAGAGCGCAGCTATCGTTTCATATTCCTCATACGCGTGTTGGCTCGCCTTTGGTTTGATCGAACTTGTTTCGTGACATTTTTTTTTTGCCTTTTTACTTGGATACCTTTTGTTAAGGAAAATACGGTTTATGGTATTGGATGAAGATTTCGAGATGTCTCGCACCGACGAGGTTCACCGCATAACGGAGAATGTCTACAAGGTAGTGTTCAACTAATGAATAAAGTTTTGTTCTCCAGGATACGTAGTAAGATAGTTTTTCAGATCAATTCAACCAGAAGTTGAATGTCGTTATGGGGAATATTTTGCTGTTATATTCCTTGATTTAAACGCTTTCATCGGCTGTATGGCAGAATGGCATGCAATTTAATAGAAACAGACTCGACAGGATTTTGCAGTTTGGTTAGTTAAGCAACGTAACGCCGTGTAAAGTCTCGCCTAAGTTATATATTCAGATTGGTTGTTGCAGGTGTAACGTATTAGTCAGAAGATATGGTTTACGAATTGAAAATATCTATCTCTCGCTCTCTCCAGGTTACTGATTAAATCCACCCTTTAACAAAATGCTATGTATCCATTAACCATTAATCTGACAATAGCCTATATTTATTTAGTCAAGCTTTGGTTTCTCAAATACAGACAATATACTGTGGCAATGTGTGGCAACAGGTACTGCAATAGAAATCTCCTTATAAGGATTTCAACATCCAAACCTGTTCTACCAACAAGAAAATGACATGGTATATGCACTGAGCAGTTTTTATGTAAACCAGAATCAGTTGTTTGCAGAGCAAGCACGCCCAAAGCTCAAATAATGATCATCTCAGAATTTGCATGCATTTTAGGTGATTATTAAAATATGTATGAATTCTTAATTAAAAATATGGCAGTCCATTGAAGCTTTGTTAATTTCTTTGTAATCATTCCTTTCTACCACTAGGGCTTTGCCAAACATACAAGCACTTGTTGGAATGCAATGAAACTGCTTGCTGCTGTACAGTATGTCCATGCCACACCTACAGTATCAGGATTTTTAACATGTCTGTTTTAAGAACAGATTCTTCTCTCCAAGTTGTGGGAGGGGTTTACCATTAAAACATTTATTTACATAGAAAATCCCATGGCCATTTCTCCACATTTGCCACTCCTCTGTACTTATTGCTGTCGCCCCTAAACTAAGTCAGAGTCCAATGTGTGTGTGTGTGTGTGTGTGTGTGTGTGTGTGTGAGGGGGGGTCTGCTCTTTTTCTTCTACAGGGAATAGACATCTGTCAGAAAGGAGGTCAGATGAGCTGAGACTTATCAAGGCTGGGTGACTGTTGCTTCTTTTAGCACCAACAGGGGAAAGGAACATTTCATTAGCTATGAATATGTTTCTGTGCTGAATTGGTCACACAGCCACCAATGTTTAACAGTATGTGATTTTGGTGAATTTTGTTTGACGTGCTAATGTCCGTCAGTTTAGATGGGCAGATGGGAATTTGTGTGTGTTTTGAGTGATCCCAGCCCTCGGCCATTGATTCAAGGGTTAACCAACCCTGTCAGTCCTCGGACAGCTTGACCTCACTGATGGGTAGCTGAGCAGAAAGATAAGCAACATTGGGGATGTGATATTCAGTCAAAACTGAGAAGGCCAAAGAGTGCATTTGAAACTGCTGGATTGTTTTGACACTCTTGGCCTGTTCAGTAGGGACTGGAGTCTGCCTACTGGAACGATATTAAACTTTTTATGTATCAATAGGATACATATTGTGATATTGTGTGTATGATACTGTATAACAATATTGTTTTTTTTAATGAATGTAGAAGTGATATGGATGTTTTTCAATGTACATGATTTTGAGAGAGAATGGCATATTATATTTAACTCTTGCATTATTGTTAATTAATTAGAAGGCATACAAATACTACAAAACATTTCAAATAAATATATTCATTCAGAAGGAATACATTTGGAATTCCTGAAAGTCTGACGTGCGTTATACAAACCACTTTTTGATTAGTTTATCCAGGCAGGACTTACAACTCAGTACTAAGGAACTACAATGGCAATATGGTGATGGTGTTTATAAATTAATTTCTTATTTTCTCCAAGCAATGGTTAAAATGATGTGTGTGTTAGTTAATGTGTTCTTGTAGTTGGACCTACATTTTGTGAGACTGTTGGTGTCTAGGCCACGTTTGCTGTAGCAAGCAGAATGGGGTTTATTTTTTTGTTTAGTTTAAACGTCAACGTCAGCTCTACTCATGGCCTCATTAAGAAACAAACTGTCAAAATGCAACAAAAAGTACAATCTACAGTATAGCCTATACAATAATATTGCACCTGTATATTTTTGAGTAGCCATTACTCATTTATTGAAATGAATTCACAACTGGGGCCTAAATATTGTTATCTTGAAGCTTGATTAGTTCAGTGTCAATGGTTACTTCAGTGCATTGGTTGTTTGTGTGATTGCGTAGACGGAAACCTGTCATGGCCGCATGTGCACATGGTCGGGTGTTGAGCAATGGCAGGAACAGGGACAACTGCCCTTCTGTGACTCACAACGGCGTGCGTGTGTTCAACAGGGCAGGGATTGTAGGCACAGGGAGGGCGTGAATCAGATTCTTGTGAACACGGTTCAACCGGTGAAAGCCTGAGACACTCCTGTTTCTGGGATGACTTTAGTCTTCATTCCCATCCCTGTAAACCCTTGTGTCATAGCCAGACTCCACAGTGACTCAGGTAGACTTTCCTAACTCGCATCGATGGACAGTTTCCGACATTAAGGTTGGGTTGTTTAGTCATCCGACCGCTGATAGCTTGAGTCTGTGAGTCCAAGTGCTCCAGTGATCTTATGTCAGCTGGTCATGACACTGAGTGGGAACCTCTGCAGGGTGTCTGAGTGAGCTAGCCTCGCAGGTCAAGCCTCTTAACATCTCTCAGTGCAAGACCGCACCTGCAGTAGATTGCATGGATTAGACAATGTGATCAGTCCCATTTAACAATAAATGGAGATGTGAAATGAGTATGGAAGTAAAATTGGATTGTGTGTGTCACAAGTCCATGCAGCCATTGGGAGTTTATTATCATACATTTGCTAACTAGAATAGGTACATTTACATACAGCATTTAGCAGACTATGATCTGAAATGACTTAATAAGAATATTTGTCAATAGCTGAATACTGTATAGGTCATACATCAGTCATTGTATGTAAACACAGTCTGCTTAATGACCTTTGTTCATCAGGCCGAACTTATTTCCTAACGGATCATACCATTAAATACAGCTTATTTGTTCTAAGCTCCTAACATGGAACCGGAAAGAAGCTTTTGTTACTGTGATATTAACTACTTTTCAGAGTTTTAGTCTAAATAAAATAATCAATTTCCATTTTAGATATAATTTTGCAGACAAATGTGACCAATTATCCCATTCCACTACTGCATGTTCAACATGTTTACATGAATTAGTTCCTGATATTTGGTTTGTCATAGGGATGGGTGATGGCCAAAACCTTTTATAATGGTGCAGCCTGTGTAGTTTGTATTGGGTATTTTTCTTTAGGTGGGGTATTTCTTCTAAGGAATAGTTTATCAGTGATTACCAACCAGGGCTACATGTACTGAACCCAGTACATGTTAACAGTTGCTGCAGGCTAAATGTGAAATGTAGATATCTTAATAAGCATAGTCCACTTGTCAGCATGCTTGTAATAAGGTTCACATTCATAGCATTTCTAATTTCATTTTGATATCTAAATTAAGGATTATACTTAATAGTACACGAGTTGTAGCCCTCACATCATTGTATCTGAATATTCAAACAGCACAATGACATTTGTCACTTTTCTCATAATACTGTATGTAGCAAATGAATGCATCAACTTCTTGTGAGCTATCTCAGATCGAATTGGTGATATCTGATCAAACTGTAGCCCCGTCAATCAAAATCTAGGCGACCTGCTCGATATCCAGGCCTACTGATTAGTACCTACAAACAGTATTTGGCTTTTTAGTCAGTTGTAACGCTTTTTTCTTTTTAACCTTCCCGCTGTCCTATGGGTCAAAATTACCCGGTGTACTCTGCCAGTAGCGGGCGCCAACCACAACATGGACATATGGCATTCCACGGTTGTCTTCCTCTGCTGGTAGTCTGCTGAAATGCCTTAGGACAGTGGCCGGGTTAAACATTCATTCATTCATTCATTCATTCATTCATACAAGCAGGTCTTTTGTAGTGTGACTTTCTGGTGTTAAAGAAATGGGAGTGTTGAGTTTTCTCCCCATGTAATGTGGTAGCAGTGTTACACACCCTGGTAAAAGAGTGGAAGGGTGTGTCCCTGTCTGTACCAGCCCTCAGGACAGCACTCCTGTTCCCATGCAGCACTGCTCCCAAATCATCAACACCACATGGAAAACAACAGCTGCTATTATCTTTAAATGTCTGTTATGGAGAAAACAAAATCTGAATCGCTCGACAATCACAGGACTGCTTGTTCTAAAGATGGAATAGCGTTCAGAGTTGTGACAATCATCTCTAGTCAAGCAATATCATGCACTTGTTCTTGTTCCATGTAATGTATTGTTCTGATATTCCAACTGAAAATCACTTCACTCAAAAGGATTGATATTCTATCAATGTGAATGATAACACTACATTTTCACAGCAAGCTATGTGGGAGAAATGAACAGGTGGTCTCTTAGCAACTACACGCATAAACCCCCATTGTGCTTCTGTCATGTCATTGTGCTGTCTGAGGGATTTTAGAGAGAGTGAGAGAGAGACATGTTGAATGTTAATGTGGCCATGTTTTCAATAAGACAACTGGCGATGTTGAAATGTAGTTCTAGTTAAGCAGCTCTGTGAAGGCCCTATAGCACTCTAACTTGAAGAGGTTATCTAACAAAGTAATATTAATTCTCCCTCTGTGCTCTAGGAACATCCAGCCAGCGTTCATGAAGGTGTCATTAAACGCCATATTGCTCGTCTCACATCAGGAATTGCTGCTGCTGAATAGCTCCATCTAAAAGAGTGTTCCAACAAGTTTATGTAGTCTAGCCGGAGGCAATCGGAGGGCTTGCATTAAACACTGCAGCAGACATCATAACACTCGTCGCCTGTGGATCTGCCGATTCCTTGCCTGTGCTTTTTTTCCCCTCTCTTTTCACTGTGATGCAGAGAAAATGACTCTGCTCCACACACCCACCTTCTCTCTGCGTCCGGGGGCGGATGGTTTTGAGACGCTCTCTTTTCATTTACTCGGCACTGCTTTTTCAAGCACATAGGCTGGAGTAGCTGTAAGCGAATTAGTGGTATACATACAAGGCTATGTCATGTGTGCATTTGTTTGGGAAGTTGCCATGTATTTTGTTGGAAGTGTATGTACAAAAATAGAGATTTAGTCTATAGATTTCTGTATTGTATAAAAGACGCAAACATAAGGCCATTCTTTGCTTTATTGAAAGTGTTTTTATGTATGTGTTGTGTGGGGGTGGCAAAACACGAAAGAGAAGGAGGCATTCCACATCCTTGTTGAAATTGTCCCTAATTACAGTGGAGAGTCTTAGGCTGTTATTACAGAGAAACAGAGGAAGAGACAGAAGTGAAGAGAGGAAGAAAAGAGTTTGAGTTGAGCATTTTTTCTGACATGGGCCTTACAGTCATGGGTCACGGTCTTTAGTTAACTTGTGGGGCAGCTTTTCATGGCTAATGCTGCTAGCAACAGTACTGTAGCATGGTGATTCTACACCCTGCTATGCCAATTGAGAATCCCACCTCTTGTGAGCATCTCTGACCTCTAACTAGTCAAGCCACTGTACCTCAAATTGAAAATTAGATATGCCTACCAACACACATTTAAATATTCCTTTTTGACGTGACCATCGCAGGGCAGTTAAACTTGGTGTTAGCCATGCCAGTGGGATTTAAAGTGAGGCTAATAGGATTTGCATGCTATTGTGGCACTTCCTGTCTTGCTTTACAGAACACTGACGGAGCTGTACGCTAGTTGAGTCACTGGCAGTATGTTTACATAATTCCACTGTGTATTTGTCTGCGGAATTTGTTAATATTCTGAATGCCACTGTTCCTGATACTGATGGAATATTAGTGCTCACATAGGCTTAGTTTACTGTATACTCCTACTGTGTCAGTACTCTGAATATGGACATAACTAAGGTATAGACAGTAATTAAAGTTTAAAGCAATAATTTGTTTTTGCGCAAATAAGAATTAATGATGCTGATTTATTTTCCATTATTGAATAGACTACAACAATAACACCACTGACTGTACACTGACAATGTATCAACACAAAACAGTAACATTGACACATTAGGGATAGCATAGACACTTTCTATCATATCACATGTTTGGTCCAATATTGTCACAGTGTTTATTATTTCAGTATCCAAGCGTTTAAAGGAAGCAACACTGCAGATCAAATGGATGGCAATGGCATGCTGTTGCTGGGACATTGTAGCACTCCACTTGCATCTTTACACCTCATTGCCACTGACCTTTCAGTGTAGGCCTAACTGATGCTCTTTACACCCTGACATGAGGAGAAATGTATGTTATGTCACTGTGAATTCCCAAACCTTTACAATACAACAAACTATTGAAGTTTGTAGAAAACACAAAAAGGTTGTGTATTTTTACTTCCACTTCCAAATGTTGCAATGATGCTGTTTGTACAGTATATTGCATATCATGTATAGGACTCCTTCGACAAGCTGGTTGTGGAGCTTCTTTTGCGTCTTAATGCACACACATAATAGCTGGTTTGTTTTCAGTTGTTAACTTGGAGCCTCTAATGTTTCATGGAAGCACACCTGTGAATAAATAACACAGGGGTAAATGGGGGATACATGTGGCACTTTACTTTAGGTGGATCATGTGCAAGCACCTTAATTATAATTGTTTTCTGTTAACTTGCAGCAATAGTGATCACATGTCTGGCAATACACATTCCTAACTCTCCACATATCCCTTTTTATTTGGTAATATGTATATTTTAAATAAAATTGATTAATTTGTCAACGTTGTCTTTGTCATTCTGTAATAATAAACATGCCATTGACTTAAAATTAAATAAGCTTTCATTAAAGGAAATGATAGCATAGCTTATTGGGTATATTGATTATATAATATTGTTTACCTTTCCATTTATGCTGTTTGTTTTTAACTAAACTGGGTGAACTGCTTTAAACTGAACTAAAGGCAAACACAATGCTTTTAAATTCACTATGGTTATTCCTAATGCTCTGGGGACCAGTTGTAATCTGTAGGGAGCACCTGATATATCATTGCAAGCTGCTTTTCAGCTTGGCAAGACATAGAACGCCAGGTTTCACCAACCTCAGATGAGTCTAAAATGAGTCTGTGGTTCATCAAAGAGCCAAAGCCTAAGAAATGCATAGCTAATGTGTAAATCTAACTGATCTAGGTTTTGGTTGCCATGGTAATCATGGTGGGTATTGGATTTATTGAAGCAATTGGTGCAAGATTGAAAGGGAGGAGGTCACTGCTTGCACCATCGAAATACATGTATACAGTGTGGTCTACATGTGACAGCAATGGAAATGAACAGAGGGACAGTACTGTGGTCACTATGAGTGTCTTTCTGGCAGTTGGCTGAAGAGGGAAATAAAATGACAGAGCTGAGAGAGAAGGGTGACCTGTTTGTTACTTCCCCACCCACCTGAGCCACTAATAGATGATTGTGGCCCAAACAAAGTTATCTCCTGTCTAGCCAAGTGGTCGTGATTGAATCTGCCAAGCATGTGATTGTATCCTTGCCCTTTAGTACCTAACTGGCAAATGCAAAGCCCTAAATTAATACTCTCTCTCTCTCTCCACACCCCCACCCACCCAGAGGAATCTGCTGGGTCACCAGCTTATAATTGGACCGCTGTGCCACTGCTAGGTTAGGCTACTGCTCACTATAGTCAAGTCAACTGTATTGATAGCATTTTAAAAGACAATAGCAGTTTCTACCAAAGGGCTTACTTTACTGAGCCAGACATAATGGGAAATAAAGATACTACGTACAAAGATATTGTTTGGCCAACCTAACAGTCAATTTCTCTCACAGGCCAAAAAAAATTAAAAAAGAATTACTTGTGTGCTGTTTTCTGTTTACTCGTAGAACAAGAAATACTTTTCTAGGGGTTTCTAGCAGTACAATGATGCTGTGAGATTTTGCTGCCTACAAAAAGGTGTAGATATTTTACTAATACACCTATTAAAAAAAGACATACAACTTGAAATAGAAACTTTGTTGAATAAAGGTTTATTTTTAGAATATAGTATACAGGCATCTGTTTTTGAATTGGAAAAAAATAACACTAAAGCTATGTACTGTAACTTTAGTGCAGTATAGTGTTTGAAGTTAACCTTAATAATCATGAGAGAGGGAGTTAACTTTGACTAACAGTTGTTGTGGTATACTAGCTCTATTCATTAATGTATATGGGATAATGTATGTGGGATATCTGAATTGATTGGTATTTATATTTGAATGCACAAAGCACTCATACACAGGTATACACTCCGATGTTGGGGAGGGAGTGTGCTAACTTGGGTTTTGTGCAGCGGCCCTTAATTAAGATAATTATTTAAATGAGGGCAGGAAAGAGTGATAACTGTATAGCAATATATTACTGTATAATAAGGTAACAGTACATACACTTTTTTTGTTAATAGCTTATTGTCTACATAAAATAGACGCATGTTAAACATGGAACATGGAAAACCCCTTCATTTTTTGTTTCCTTGTAATACCTTTTTTACATTTGGTTACCCGTGACCCGGGTACTGGTAAAAATCTTTCTGAATGTCTTAACAGTGGCTTTTTTAAAAGAAAACACCGGTATACTGTTTAGATCCAAGCTATTGGTTCTTCATGAGTCAGTGTAGTGCATAGAAGTGTTTCACCTAGCACAGTAATTACACTTGCATTAAATACATTGGTTGGGTGACAGCTGATTTGGCCCATACTTAATAGATTGGGGAAGAAGAGGCCAGGAGCACGGCTGTCATTAGCCTTCCATACTCCCCCCAGTTTCTTTCTACATTCCTCTTTGATTGAATCATCCAGCTCTCAACCTGTCCTCCCTCTGCTCGCAGCTGATGTATTCAAACCTGGGGGCATTTGGGTAGGTGGAGGTGGAGAATGAGTGCATGTTTGTATGGGTCATTTCCAGGTAAGAATTTATGATTTTACTAGCAAGCTGAGCTTCGTCTCATTGTGTACAAAATCACTCGTCAGAAGAGGGCAAAGAGGCATTAATCCCCCATAAGAAGAATAAGACATGTTACTAAAATCCACTGAACTTACTGGACAAATTACCTTTGGGCTCCACAAGTCCATCTGATTGGATTCATATTGTAGGAGTCTTTCACCTGTCTTCATTTCTAGCTCTTTTTTATATTAGTGCTGATAATGAATTAACTCCATCTTTAGCAGTCACATTGGAACATCAGGTTGTACATCAGCCTCTTTGAGTTTTTATAGGTTTTTGAGCAGTGATTGTAAAAGCTAGCCACTCAGCATGTGTTTCCACATGCCCGTGTAGGTTTATGTTTTGTAACTAAGGGGGTTGCATAATTATTTTGTTTGATTTTGCAGTTGTTTTTACATGTTGCTCAAGGCAGGACATTTAGCCAAATTGAATGTGATAAATGTGTACAAATAGATTTATTTGTTTCTTATTTGCCCTTTCCCTATGCTAGGTCACTAAAGAGTGCTTGTCCTGCTGTCACACAGTTTCAAGTGCCTCTCGGCCCCATTTTTCCATTAGCTACCACAATTAGGGTAACATATGTAGAACAAAAGAACTGGGCTGGTAAATTTAGAACCAGTGTAAAGTGATGCAGAACAGAAACTACCTCTTTCTTGTCATAACATTCTCCTGACCTCCTCACACTTTATTGAATGTTATCCATCACTGAGCCATCACTCTTGCATTATAGTGTTAGTGCAATTTTTAGTTCTGTTTGAAATATTCGGTAAATAAGTATTATTTGCTATCACCCCTGTGTGTGTGTGTGTGTGGGGGGGGTGTGTATTTCAGTGGCAGTAGGTCAAGTTTTTATGTGTCTGTGTGTGCTTGTGCGTAAGAGACCTCTGTCATAAACCCTTTGTATTCTTGGTGGGAAAGGGTTGTGTAGTTTTTTCTGTACAAGGCTAACTTTGTTATGTAATCCTCCCACCCATTACAACCACCCCCACTGTTCATTATGAATTCTTGTATAAGGCTGAAGAGTGTCTGCAATATGCATTTACATGGTGTGTGTGTACTGGAACGTGTCTGCACACTTGCAGGTCACCCAAGCTACCTTCATGAGACATGCCCTACATTGGAAGCAGAAGGAGAGAATTGCGACGAAGGAATAAACATTCCCCCGCCGAACTCCCCTGGGAATATACTAGTCTTTTATCTTTGAGATAGAGAGAGTGGGCTACCTGCTATGGGGATAATGTGTGCGTTTTTTAGTCTTGTTAACCTGGAGCCTGTCCAAATCATGCTTTGCGCCTTGTATAAAATTACACTAATATTGTGTAGCTAGATTAAATTGAGTCAATATGAATAGCACATGCTAATGGAGCCTGTCTGTTAGCATGCTGTATCTGTCTATCAAACACCCTGTTTACTAGAGGGACCTTTTGGAAACTCTATTCATAGGTAGGTGTAAGCCAATTACGTTACCTAATGGTCTGTTTACATGGCATTCTGATATGAAAACATTTGCCATTTGCTTTTTCTAATCTTCCCCCACTCATCAGAAGTCAGTAGTTTGTAAAAGCAATTCTGCCACTAGTATTGTTTCGGTCTTCCTGCTGAGCTACCATTGTAGATGCAGCATTTTCATTTTTCTATGCTGGGCCAAACCCAGTTATTGTTAGACGCTAGAAACTGTGGCCTGGGGGAAGGAAGGTGTCCTCTAGCACAGGATCAGCCGGCTACAGCCGAGAGACCAACTGTCCCCCTTCAATAACTGAGCCTGACCTATTGCTTAATGTTTACCCAATCTAAACATCAAAGTGACGAAGAGGTATCAAGAATTCAACAAGCTACTGTAGTCGTTTTGTATTGGTCCATGCCTAACAGGTACACACATTGACCACCTCTGACGCCAATTAGCTCTAGGTTTGCCGTGAGTAATAGGGGCTTAATTCAAGCATTTTTAAGTGACTTCTTGGTTCACTGACTTATTTGGGCCCTGTCTATACACCAGCTACTTTATGCACAGATATGACTTATTGTATTATTGGTAATTACTAGAGGCATACCTACATGTCTAAGCTGCATGGAGTGCGCACACACACACACACACACACACACACACACAAAGTCAATACCTTCATATATGAATCCAGACAAAATCTTTTTTCCGATTCAAATTTCCTGGGTTCAATCTCATTATAGGTGAGCTCAAGCAGGCGTGTGTTTGACATACGTTAATAGGGATGTGGTTTATTTTATTTCCCCCCCGCCCCCCCCCACACACACACAGGGACGGGCTGCTGGGATTGTTTTAGGTAGGTGCTGATGGCCCGGTGCCAGGTTCCTCTCCCACAGTGGATGCAGGGTGTATTATTAAGCGCTCTCCTGCAGTATTGATGGCTGGTGTGAGGACTGCTGTTGCAGCACTGCTGGGCTTGTCTATGTGTCCACTGGCTGTTCCTGACTAGCTGACTGGAGACCAGCTAATTGGAGGAAGCCCTGGAGGAGGACAGGGGGAGGAAGGAACAGGGGAAGTGAAGGAAAATACGGTGATGGGAGATGTCATGCATCAAGCATTACCCCTGCATTAAATCTGACTGGGCTTGTGGTGTAGTGCTGGCTCTACGCGCTAGCTAATCTCCACCAATTCAACAAATCCATATTATTTCATGAATTCAGTGTGGAATAATTGACTCTTATACTGTAGGTCTATATGTCATTATCAACAATATATTTTGGAGCATACTGCTCTCCTCTGTGTATCGGTTATATATCTTTAAATATCTCGGTCTCTGAGAATTTGGTGGGTCACTCAGTCAATCCATGAATACCTTGGTTGCACTGAAGATCAACATTTGCCTCTAAAGGCCAACGCCCACTGGCGGCATCTGAAGCGCATCGACTTTGAGGGGTAGGACACTGTTTTCTTGAGCATCAAAGCCATACAAATGCATTGAACCTCTGCGGATTGTTATCAATTTGTCTTTACGTTTTGAATGTTGTTAAAAGTGAATTCCTTAACCCTCATGATGTCCTTAACAATATGGTATTTGGCCACCCGGCGGCGCCATCTGATTGTGTATGATTGTGTGTTTTTTAATTGTCATTGCTGTGTGTATATTTACTTCTTTATTTATTATTTCTTTATGTATTAGTTTGGTGGGTTTTTTGTGCCTTTTAACCCTCATGTTGTCCTCGGGTTGCACCTTGTTGTGCCAGCAGTGAACATCGTGTGTGTACGCTGTAGAATTAGGTTTAGCGCCCTCTATCTGCCACAAAGAGCTAGTGATTTGGGTCAGTTGGACATCATGAGGGTTAAGGTGCTGTCTGCCTGCACGCTGCGGCGAGGTTACGACCAGATAAACGAGCGAGATTTGTCTGTGACCTGATAAGGAGAGAGTGATGAGAAGAGAGACCGTGTGATGGAGTATGAATAATGCTGCACATGAGCTTACAATTCATCTCTGCTGCCCTTGAGTCCTGTTGACAACTGGCATGTTCACATTTCTCTCTCTCTCTCTCCTTCTGTGTGTTTCAGACCATCATGGAGCAGTTCAACCCCTGCTTACGGAACTTTGTTGCCATGGGGAAGAACTATGAGAAGGCGCTCGCCAGTGAGTTCATTTTTTACCTCTCTCTCTCTCTCTCTCTCTCTCTCTCGTCTATTTTTCTCCTTTGTCCTCGTTTCACTGCAGGTTCAGGCAGATGGCCAAGCCACCATTAACGGCGTTATCAACCCGTCCACATACAGTACAGTACCATGCAGTGCTGTGTGTATTCTGAGGGATGTGCTCTTTTACACACATATATGCTGCCCTTTCTTTTCTCAGTAGACACTACTCTGTTTACACAATTATATTCCCCTCCATTTCACAACTCAAATATGTAATATAGCTATAGTGTATACATTACGGTATACCGCCCTTTACTTCCCACTGAATGGGAAGAATATCCATGCTGCCCAATGAATGAGAATTTAATTCAGTCTGCCCAATGACTGAGAAGGGTATTCATTTTGTCTTAGACCTTAGCATCTGGTCCGCAGGCTTTGTGATGAAGCCAAAGGCCCTCTTAATCTGATGCAGAAGTTAGCCTGCTGCGCTATCAGCAATGGTTTACATTGATCACCTATGTAATAAATCATCAGTGGGCTTCTTGGACCTCGCGTGACATGCACATGAGGTCTGCATGTCTCACCTATTATAGAATCCCCTATAGGTTTCAACTGTACCGATGATTAGCACTACAAGCTCCCTTCCTCAAGCTCTCCTAACTCCGCCAACACTGACACAGGTCTCCATTTGAGATAATCCAGTGAAGACTGGGGTCTCTTCCTCTAGTCTAAGCCTTTGATTCTATCCCCTCACTCACATAGTAGCTAATCCTGGGCTTTGTAATTGTTAGGTAAGACACAGTCTGGTAGGGGCTTACTGCAACAATTGGCTCAATAAGAAGAGACTAATAGGCTCTGTTTGGGTGCAGGGGACACTAGGGTGCACATTCGCCCATATGGCGCAGTGCGCCATTGGCCTACTAGGTCAGCTGATTTGGTGAAATGTAGCGAATAAACTCACACATGAAGCTTTTTTAGTGAAGGGTGACCTGGAAAATTCCGTACTGGTTTCTGAGAGAATGAGGCTGTAGGAAATGGAAGTGACTGTTCTGATTTTAGAGAGATCCCTCGCTCCTCTTCCTCTTTTCATCTGTAGCTCTGGCTAGTGTCAGTAGCCTTCGAGGTGAGCCCCTTGTCTATCTATTCAGCAATCGGGGCTGGGGTCTGCTAATCCGATCAGGCAGGCTCTGTCAGCACCTCACCAAATGTTTCATTAGAGAGAAGTGCTGTACAGGCTAGCCTAGATCTTATGGGGGTCGACATCCAGCTAAAAGGTCTGGGGTTCCATTCCTGTCCGTTGCTTGGCCTACCTGTAAGTGTCCTTGAGCAATGCCTATCTGCTCCTTTTAATACTTGTAATCGATGTATGTTTCTTTGGATAAAAGCTTCTGCAAAATGCAAATATAGTAGTACTGTGTTTGCCCAATGCAGACCCAACTATTCATGTTTTTTATTGCCCTTATTTCCCCCCATGTATTCTACACATGGTTCAGATTCAGGGCGCCCATTGCGCTAGACAAGAGGTTAGAGTAATGTGGCGTGTTCAGTATAATGAGGAGACTGTGTGAATGATGAACCAGAAGCGGCGCTTCTCAGGTGTTCCCCAGCAGGATGCAGTGGAAGAAATGCCTAGCGTTCGCTGCCGTTTACTCGGCTGTAATTGTAATTAGCATTAGCATTATGTCCCTCATCCATGTAGCAAAGCCGTGAGAGCTACATGTAGCAGCCGGAGAGACCTCCTCTATCGCTGGGCTACATCTGCCTGCTGGAATTAGCTCATCCCCGCCAGGCTTTTGTTGTAAGTGTGTCTCACCTGGCAGCTGTCTGCAGGCAAGGGACCCATCTGCCTCCCTGATTCAAGTGGATTGGGATATAATTCTCCCCAAAAGAATAAAGGGCTCATTGACAATCTGGCAGACTGAATAGCAATCAGGTAGTCAACATTGTTAGTTGTCTGTCTTTGTGACTTTGGTAGCCAGGTACAGCTGATGAATATTGAAAGGCGGTGTATTTTAGATTTTTGAATAGTTAAAGCTGTGAGTACATGTACTGTATGTCTGTCTGCTTGTGTGGGGCTTGTCTTAGGTCGCTAAGATCTTGTGTGGTCTCTAAGGGCTTGTGTGGCCTCCTAGGCTTCTAAGGGCTTGTGTAGCCTCTTGGGGCTCTTAAGGCTTGTTTGATCAGTTAGGGCTCTAAGCCTTAGGGGACCGTGTTGGATAGTTGGATAGTGTTGGACTGTCTAAATACATACTGTATATGTATACATTACTTTTAAGTTTTTTTTTTTAAGGTACGCATTTGTGATTTTGATATATATTCTTGCTTTCCCTTATTTGCCATTGTTTCCCCAGATGTGACATTTGCTGCCAAAGGCTACTTCGATGCTCTTGTCAGAATGGGTGAACTGGCCAGTGAGAGCCAAGGATCCAAAGATTTAGGTAAGTGATCGACTGGGCAGACAGAAGCCTGATGTCCCTGTTCTGTGGAGCTTTTCTTTTGCTTGATGCCATTTGTAGAATTATGCGAAATTTGTGTCTTCTAATTACAACATGCATACACACCATTTAGCTTTTTTTTTCATTGTAGAAAATATAAAATCCGATTGTAATCGGAACTGTAATTTGTAAATCCTTAAGGCAATGTGGATGTTACTGTACATATGTAATTTTAATTCATGAGCACGTCCTGTGCCTCCACATTATGAGAAATGCAGCAGAGATGGCAATATGTGTAACATATCTGTGTGCAGTGAGGAGGTTTGTTTCCAACAGGGTAGATGGCATCTAGAAGAAATTGTTTTCATCTATGCTAAAAGATGATGATATCATGGTGGGGATGAATAAATAGCAATGCAATGGTGACAGGCTTGCAATACATTTGGCAGTTCGGTGCAGTTCTGCTGCAGTGTGTCGGTTATGCTTGGAGAATCTCCTGCTACACTATGCTGCATATTCAACATTATATACTGTGGCTTATTGTGGTTTATTTCCATGGTGCTACAGTATGTTACAATCCTTTTGCTTATTTTGTGCACAGGATTTCCTGCGATGTTGCAAATACTGTTCAAATAACAAAGATGAAGAGGTCACTAGGAGAATCAACAGCTGGTCTTCCCATAGTTGCCTTGGTGACCGCAGTGTCACAGATCCATCTGTCTCCTATCTCGCGCTCATGGGAAATCAGCTGCTGTTTTGAGTAGCTTCGACACGGCTCTGATTGTGGCACAGCCTGCTTGATCTGCGTAGAATTAGATGTTGATTTGACAGGGGCTTTCTTGCAGTGCAGCGATTGCGTTTGGGTTTCCCCCTCTCCCCAGCCAAAGGGGCCTGACATGAAAGTCCTTTGAATGTTTTATTCAGCAAACGGCCCTCATTTCTCTCACACAAAAGCCTTTGCAGGCTTGTACACCACCTCCATGCATAACCGAACCTTGCCTACAGTAGTAGCTTGAACTCTTGAAAGAGAGCGACGCATGCATGATCGGAATCGTGTCTCGTCTCACCACACTCGATTACATAATTACAACTGACTTACAAATGGAACTCGGTGTATCTTGATTTAGATATAGGTCTGTGTGTTAGTCTAGGAAAGAGGTGTGGTGTCAATTGTGTTATTTCTGTACTTTCTGTATACATGCACAGAAAACCTATTTTCAAAGGCACTGCCTAAAGGAAGTGCTGTAAAGAGAGACAACTTGATATTTAAAGTGACTCACCCTCCCTTTTGAGATACTGCCTCAATATTCATCTGACTTTGTCTGTGTTATATTCATTAAGTGTTCCCAAAGCGAGCAAATGTTTTGACACAGCAACACAAAATACAGCATAATGTTTTGTGATGATGCTAATGCTCACTAAATTTGCTCTGAGTTATTACAGTATGTGTTAACTGTGACGTAGGATATTAAAGGCTAGTATGTACTGTGCAATAGACAATGTATACACACACAGTATTATTATTATTATTATTATTATTATTATTATTATTATTATTATTAGGGTGCAAACAACTGGGGGATTTCAACGGTAATGGAGGCAAAGCAGACCGGTATATATGTACATATGGGGATATCTTGCCCAAAACAGGACGCCTAGATTTTCCCTTGCTGATATTAGTTCTCCATGGAGGGATTGGAGCTATTTTACTTTCCAGCCACTTGCGCTATTTATGTGCTGACCCATCACAGCCAGAGTGCTGTCTGTTTCCTGTTTGACAGGCACTGTAGGAGAGCACATAATACAGTTCACTAGAGAGTCCGTTTTTAAATGCAGAGGAACAGAAATGTGTTTGTGGTGGGGGCAAGAGAGTTGCCATTGCGCCTGTTGGTGCCCGTTAATGCCACCGAATCGGCAAATGTCCCACCTACACGTCTTAAGAGCCAGCAGCTGTTCTTCATCCTCATCTTCCTCCTCCTCCCTCCTTCCCACACCTCTCTCGTCCCACACTACTAGCGTATTAAACATTATGCCGCCGCGTGGAAAATAATGCTCTCACAAATCAGCGTGCGATGCCCCCGCCGCTAGCTCGGGTCTCGCTTTGCTACATAACGCAGGAAGACTTCCCTCATTTACTGCATGCGTGTGTATGCGGTCTTGTTTATTTGTGCAGTGTTAAGTCGGTCTCTCTCTTCTCCTGCAGCCCCACTACTCCCACATAAGCTCTCCCACGCAACCTCCTCTGGTCTGTCGACTAATCATCGCCTGTCACTCTGCCACCCACCCGCCCACACAACACAAACACACACACACACACACACACCTGCTTTTCCTCCTTCACGTCTCCCTAACCCTTTTGGCATTCTCCAATTTCTTTTAACACCCCCTCGTTTTCCTCATCTGAGAGAAGTGAGTTGTGGGCACTGCCCTGGTGACATTCTCAGCGTTTACACCTATCTGGGGAAATGGAGCAAATGAAGGGTTTCATCAGTGTTTTATACTGCATATACGTTTTGTATAACTACCAACTGTCTGAAGTGACCTTATTTGTTAAAGGTCCTACGATGTTTTAAATGTTACAATGGCAGCAAATAATTAAAGATACTGTGTCTAGTGGAGTAATGAGCACAGAGTGAAATCATGAACTCCCACTCCCACTGTGTTTTTATAATCAGAGCTTTTCTGTTCTTTGTGTTCATATCCGGTCTGACCGTGTGTGCGACACGAATGCTTTCGTGGGCCACACAGAG
>JAODUG010006276.1:8125-23425 GCA_027564795.1 Aphredoderus sayanus | reverse complement strand
CAACATGATGTTTCATGCCCAAATGGCCACCAGGGCCTTTGGGATGATTCCCTGCCCCATCTTTGGTCTTCTACTAATCAGCTTCTATATAAAGACCCCTAGACAAATCCAGTTTCCATTGGAATAATTCTTAAATCATATCTGTGAATTCCCAGAGGGCAACAATGGGTCTGATATGATAACTGTAAATAGGCCTGATATAGTAACAAGTGCTGACCTTAGCTATGCCTGTCAGGGAATATTTCCATCGTCTGTGAGGCATCCAGGAATTTCAGATCTGGCATACATTTAAGTTTTTATTCCTGATAAAAACCAGTTGAGGTTTAGCAGTCTGCTCAGGAAGCATTTGTTGCATTAGCAGTGGCTACTTTATAACAGTTTCCCATATTGCAGTATGGTGTATAATTCTTTGGAAAATAAACTCACTTTGGTAAATGATGTGTTAAATATGAGTTCCTAGGCTCAAAGCAGCTCATGTTAGTTGCTCTTGGCCAAAGCAACACACATGTTGTCCCTTCATGGCCCACACACCTTCTCCCATCATCCTACAGCCCGGAGAAGTGGGTATTTGAAGAGGACACCTGGTTTGTGTTCCCATCTTCTGACTAAATCAACACTCTCCCTGTGGGACTGTGGGCTTGGCCATCTGTTGACAGGTCAAGTCACCATGGTGGAGCTTGGGGTTAAAGAGGGTGAAAGACGGAACGGGGGAAGGGATGGTGCAGAATGGTAATCCTGGTTTTGTGGTATGTGTGTGTGTGCGTGTGTGTGTGCGTGCGTGTGTGTGTGTGTGTGTGTGTGTGTGTGTGTGTGTGTGTGTGCGTGTGTGAGTGCGTGTGTGTGTGTGTGTGTGTGTGTGTGTGTGTGGGTATTACACTGACCTCTGTTATATAAAATAAGTAAGTGCTGAGTCCTTATTGTCTTACTTGGCCAAGGAGAAACGCATACATTCTGAGGAAGAAAAGTCATCTACTGGTATTTGTTATACTACTACTACTACTATTACTCAGTCCGTCCTGGATTTTGCAATGTTGCTATCCCAAGTAGTTTGTCCAATGACAATGTTGCTATACCAACCATTTTGTCCAGTCACTCAAAAACATTGTCACTTGTTTTATGTTGTGAATATACGGACGAACCACACTTCATATTTACAAACAAAAATTACGTCACTTTCCTGGTTCTGCACGAAGGTCGGGATAGACCACATATGCTGGAACGTAAGCGGAAGTCATCAGCTGATAACCTTTCTTCCACAAAACACACCCGCTATGGCTGCATTACTGATATAGTTTGTTTATGTATTAATTATTTGTTCCATAAAAGCCTTCCAGCGTTTGCTGCTCTCTTTCTCAACAAGGCTTTAAAAGGCTATTTTAAAAGATATTTACGGTAATATAGTTTTATTGATTTTATTTATATTTATCAGCAGGAGGGGAAAACCTGTTTTTGTTTAATTTAGATATTTCTGGTATTGTAATTAATACATTTAACATCACACGTTTGGCTTCGACATACAACTGAACATATAGCCGACTTTTATGCTTCTTCAGAAGCATAAAAATACCAGGAGATGATTTTAGGTCCATATCGGCCAGAACCTACAGGAACATCATGCAACAATCACAAAAAAGGCCCGCGAAATCCTGGAGGGACTGTCTGCTGTTACAGAGAGGGGTGTAGGTACAGAGGGGGCAGTTCACAATGGTAATGAGTCAAGGGGACATAGGGACAATGCTGACAACACACATGATGAAGGGACAATGCTGAGACAGCAGGAGGTAGTCAACAGTTGTTGACCAGATAAGGTGATTTTTAGATGTTGGTTTATCAGGTAATTTATCTCGCAACCTCCACTGGTTGAGGAAAGCAGTCTGTATAATCTGCGGCGTGTGCTTCCTGTTTGCAGCGTGTGCATGGGGGGAGTGTGGAACTGCACGGAGAACAACTGCACAGGTGAATTCACCCATGCCTGTTCATGTCTGTTAGCTCCAGCAGCAGAATATGAAGGCCGCTACTGAGTCATAGACACGCTCATATCTCCTTCTCCTCCTCTCTCAGCCTCTATCTCTCTCCCTTCCTCCCTATCTCTGTCTCCTTCTCCTCTCCTTCCCTCTCTCTATTCTCTCACTCTCTCTCTCTCTCTACACACACACACACACACACACACACACATATATATATATAAAATGTTTTGTGTTGTAACAAGATAATTGTGCAATAATAATTGTGTAATAATAATTGTGCCAGTACTGATAAAGACTTGATTGAAGGTCTCTCTCTCCCTCACTCTCTCTCTACTTCGCTCACTCTCTCCTTCTCTCCCCCTCTCTCCCTCCGTTCCCCCCTCCCTCTCTCGGCGCCCCAGCGGAGTGTTCGGTGGTGGGCGATGTGTTTGTCACGACGTTTGACGGCAGGATGTACCTACAGCCGGGGGCGTGTCAGTACGTACTGGCCAAGAGCCGCAGCAGCAGATTCACCGTCACCCTGCAGTACACCACCTGTGCAGAGGTAAGACACACACAGTATGACGGACGTCAAGGAAAGTCAGAGTCCCCCTGTCCCACTTTTAGGCCTACAATTCAGTGTTGTGTTTGTGACATTATAGGGACCCCCACACCCTGTCATTCTACTGAATACATGCTTTTGGCTCTTTGCTTTGACTAGCTGTGAGCAGGAGTGTCAATCTTACATTACATCAGCCAAGAATATAGTCACACGAACACACACACGCCTATTGGTATTCTACCGGGAGGTGCTTGTACATGTAATCCGTCCTCTCTGTTTGTGTGTGTAGCAGCAGGTGTGTGTCCAGTCAGTGTCGGTGGTGCTGGATGAAGACGTCAGCCGTCAGGTGACACTGACCCGAGAGGGGGAGGTGCTTATCGGGGTCAACCCAGCACCTGTGCTGCCTTACACCGATGGTAGCTACTACACACTGCATCAGATGGACACAAAACACTATAAACCCTTTCCTCTCGTCAATAATGTCCCATTTGAATGTTATTCTAATACTCCTATGTATGTGTTTCAATCTTAATTTATAGTTTTACTCCTATTCATGTTAGTAAAGCTGTACAGCTGCTACTTCAGGCTAATTGAGGTAAAATAATACACACCCCTTGAGTCCCCATACTGTATATCTGCATTGCTATGGCCTTCTTTTTCCATTGCTCTGCCCCCTAGTGGCCGGATAGTACACACTTCTTGTTAGGAAGTTGCGATGAGCTCTGTGGCTTGTGTCCGGGTCAACAGATGTAGTGGACGTGCGAAGGCTGACCTCCGTGTTCACGCAGCTGAAGGCGGGGCTTGGCTTCCGGCTGCAGTATGACGGGCGGGGGGGGCGGATCTACCTGCAGCTGGACAGCCACTGGCGCGGCTCCACGCTCGGCCTCTGCGGAACCTTCAACGGAAACCTGCGAGATGACTTCCTGTAAGCAAACGCTAACAGTAAACAGCACAGCGGTTTGAAATACACACCAAAAGAACAGTCTTCAACTATCTGGCATGAACCCCCAGTAGCATTCCATCACTTATTGTGGAGCCCCCCATTTTTAAAAGCACCGTGTGTGTGTGTGTGTGTGTGTGTGCGTGTGTGCGCGTGCACACTCAGATCTCCAGCAGGGATGATAGAGGGGACTCCCCAGCTCCATGCTAACGCCTGGAAGGTATCGTCTGCCTGTGCTGCACCGGTCAACCTGCCCATCATTGACCCCTGTGAGATGAACCAGCACAATGGTAAGTCTTGGCTCAGGGGTGCTAGTTGGGATTCACTGGCGTGGACCCACACTCGGCAGGATTCATTACACAGGCTTGTGGGGCCAACTGTATGTGCCAGCTTCCCTATAGGTGGCCTGGGGAGAGATGTGAAGGGCTCAGTGAAGTGCCAGTAGAATGTCTACTGTGATAACACCCCTGTGTGTGTGTGTGTGTGCGTGCCAGTGTTCTACGCGTCGCTGTGCGAGGTGCTCCTGGGCAGTGTGTTCGCCCCGTGCCACGGCTACGTCAGCCCGGCGGGGTACCAGCAGCAGTGCCGCTACCAGGCCTGCCGGTGCGGCAGCAGCTGTCTGTGCACGGCGCTGGCTCACTATGCCTTCCTGTGCTCCGCGCACGGCGTGGACGTCAACTTCAGGCCGCACGTCTCCGAGTGCGGTGAGCGCTCCGTGTGCCGTTTTGTGCCCTGCACTGTCCCTGTGTTATTTACCAAGACATGAGTATGGGGACGGGCGATTGCGTTCATTATTCAGCTTCCCCGTGTTGGCCGGTGCACCTCGGTACGTAGTGTCGTAAATGCATTCTGCTACGATTAGATGGAGCCTCCAGTCTCACTGGAGTCCCTCAGAGGAACTGTTTGCTGAGAACGCTTTAGAAGCTAAGACCTAAATCTAAAATAAGTTTAGATTAGTGTGTGCTCCACTTGAGCTCAACTGCCCCCTTAACCCTCGGAATGTACTCAGAAATATAGTACTTGGCCACATGGCGGCGCCATCTGATTGTGTATGATTTGTGTGTTTTCCAATTGGCATTGCTGTGTGTATTTATTTATTTATTAATTATTTATTTATGTATTTGTGTTGTTTTTCCGTGCCTTTTAACCCTCCTGTTGTCTTCATGTTTCAAACACACACCAGCAGTGCACATCATATGTGTGTGTAAGCTGTAGAATTAGGTTTTGCACCTTCTATCTGCCACAAAGAGCTAGTGATTTGGGTCATTTTGACCCAGAGGACATTACGAGGGTTAAGATCAACTCTGCCTAGTTCTATATAACAGCAAATTGACATAGAGTTTAGGAAATACAGAAACCATACAGGCTACAGCTACACTGTGTGTATGTATATATATATATATGTGTGTGTGTGTGTGTGTGTGTGTGTGTGTGTGTGTGTGTGTGTGTGTGTGCAGTGTAGCAATTGTTGCATAAACAAACATCAAGGATATTAGATTACATATTGTGTGTGTGTGTGTGTGCGTGCGCAGGGGTGGTGTGTCTCGGTGGCATGCTGTATCACTCCTGCGTGTCGTCCTGCGGTCGGTCCTGCCGTGCACTCTCCAGCCCTGAGACATGCAACCCCGGCGAATGTGCTGAGGGGTGTGGCTGCACTGAGGGTAGTTACTATGACGACGTGCGTCAGCGCTGCGTGCAGTTGTAAGACTCTCATAAATCCTCATAATGGCCATCATCAATTATCTTGTGCAGTATGTGGCAGGATTACGCCTGCACAGATGAATTAGCTTAATGGAATGCTAATTAATTATAGGTACAAGTCATGTATTTGCTCAAGTGGAATATGAATACAAACATTTTATCTGTAGACCTTTAGAATATTTGCAGCAATTGTAAATGTTTACAATATTCTACATTAGCTTTACATTTGCTTTACATTTAATGTAAACAATGTTATGTACATCTCTAACTGAGGTTGCATCATTTTTTTAATGCATAGCATATACTCTTCATACCTTATCATCATTATAAATAAGTGACATTATCATTAACATCATCATTATCATTCTAACTAAATAGCCTTATTGTTGATAAACCTCATTAAATACAATAAAACGTCCTCTATCACCAGGTCTCAGTGTCACTGTTACTCCTTTGGGGTGGTGTCCCAGCCGGGGGAGGTGACCTTCAGTGCCTCTGGCCCATGGTGAGTGGGCCTTGGCCCAGTCAGACACCATGACAGTGTACTGGTCCGCCTCGCTCACAGCTTTCCGTGGCGGCCATTTTAAGATGCCAAGACGCTGAAACGGCCTGCGTTAACATTAGTGTCCTCTAACCACGCCTTCATTTAACCTCTCCTCTCTTTCGCCCTCAGCTTGTGTAGGAATGGGAAGATGGAGTGTGTGCCAGAGGAGAGAGGTAAGCACCCCCCTCCCTTCCCCACCCTGGTCTCCAGGCTCTGGCAGCGGTGCTGTTTGAGACGGAAGTCTAGAGCTTTGTGTCCCAACGTTCAGAACTCCATTCCCATGAATAGGTGTTGTGGCTGACGTTTATGGGGGATTGTGGGCAATTGTGTGTGTGTGTGTGTGTGTGTGTGTGTGTGTGTGTGTGTGTGTGTGTGTGTTTCAGAGCAAGAGAGCGCAGAGAGAGGGGAGTGTCCCGATGGAAAAGTGTACCACAGCTGTACTGAGCAGAGAGGGGGCGTGGCCTGCGAGCCCACTTGTCGCAACTTGATGTTAAACCTCACCTGTCCGCCCAACACGCCGTGCATCCCGGGATGTGTGTGTCCTCCCGGGTACAAGCGACAACTCACTGCCTTCTGTTTATTGTCGGCTTATGAATGACCGGAGCATACCGTACCGTCTCCACTCTAGGCAGCTGTATTGGTGACTTCGCTGTATGGTGTATTAGGTCTAAGGGACTGGGTGGTGCAAAGCCTGTGTTCATGCCCCATGTTTACTGTGTGTGTAAAAAGGTTGGTACTGCACCACGGAGAGTGTTACTATCCAGAGAACTGCCCCTGTGCTTGGCTGGGTCTGGAGTACCTGCCTGGAGAAGTTGTGGACACCCCATGCTCCAAATGGTACAGTTCTCAGGCTGTACTACAGTATCTCTCTTGTATTTAGAAATTAGAGCACATTGATGAGTGGTTGAAAATTGTGGACAAAACAATTATACAGCTGTACTGCCAGAGCATTGTAGTTTCTGACTAGACAGCCTCTGTGTTGCTTTGAATGCAGAGCCTCACGTAGTCTGTGCTATTTATACAGGTCAAAGCTCCTGCCAAAGCTATTTTCACAGAACAACACAATACAGTTAAGATAATCTGTAACTCACACGATCCACACGCATTGATTCCCGGTGGACATAAACGTGTTATTCACTATCTGTGAACAGGGGATTGATTCTGTGTGGAAATATCTTCGTATATGTAAGTCCCATGTAAGTCCATGTAAGTCCATGTAAGTGCTGTAAGTAACTACTAGCTTCCCACTTTGCAGTGTGCACCATGTTTGTGCTGCATCTCAACCCCTGCATGCTCTCTGCTCTCTGCTCTCTCATGGTCCTGGCCTGGCCCGCGCCTGCAGCGTGTGTCACCGGGGCTATTTCAACTGCAGCTACCTGCCGTGTCCCGCCGTGTGCACAGTCTACAGCGACAGGCACTACCACACCTTCGACGGCCTGGAGTACGACTATTACTCAGACTGTCAGGTCTACCTGCTCAAAGTGAGTGAGGGATGTTAAGGGGTGTGTGCGTGCGTGTGAGTGTGTGAGATTGACCCCCCTGCTCTGGGGATTACAGGGAGCAGCTTGTCAATACTAAAATCTCAAGGAGTGTATTCATTAGTATAACAGGGTTTCTGTGGGTCCCTAGAAAGTCAAAAATATAGTACCAGTACTGAATTGTAGGCCTTACAATGTGACTCTGGGACTTAGCTTCTCCTTCATATCCTTCATACTTTTTCCCCAGTATGGTTGTGAAATAGGTCCTACATTTTATTCATAATGGAAAATCTTCCATTTGAAACCTGCAGAAACCCATACAAGCATACAGCAATAGGGAATGAGGAGTTCACGGGAATAACAAGGACGAGCTCTATTGCATGTCCGGGTAACTACTTGTACCCATAATAGCCATGGTATGGGAAACACATTTGTGGCTGTTAGGTTTGCATTGGGCCCAGTTAATGTGATATTATAATGCTGGGTGTTGTCTGGCTGAACAAATAATTCCAAGTGATAAAATGCAAGGTTTTGTTTAAATTGGATAACTGGGCTATGCTTACATGGGTAGCCACTTGTTTTAACCACAATAATTCACAGCACTTGTATGAACACAGCGTGTTCATAGAGAAGGCATTGTTGCTGTGGAAGCTAATGTTACCAATCTGAATTTCACCCAACACTTACCAAAATGTCTTATATTAATAATATATTAATAATAATAATATTTTGCCCATTAACCGAGAAGTTAAATGAGAAAATGTAACTTCTCTGTTAAATGTTCTTTGTTTCATGCAAAGCAAACAACTACAACAGTAAGTCAATTATGAAAGCTACAGTGAGTCTCTGTTGGCATGTCATGGGTTCTAATGGTGCAGTAATGTGTCACAGTGATTGTGCTAGAATGTGACAGAGCAGTGTGTCAGATAGAGGGGTGGTGTGTGTTTTAAGGGCAGAAGGGGAGCATCCTGGACATTTCATGACCAAGACTGGTCAGGATCTGGGAAAGCAGATCCAAAGCTCTCATTTTCTGCTCTTGGAAGAGAGGGCGGCTTTTAATTAGAGCAGATTGAGGTGTGTGCACGGGTTTGTGTGTGAATGTGCGTATGTGTGTGCATGTGTTGGTGCCTGTGCACACGCGCGTGCACCTGGTAACGCTAGCAGACGTTGTGCTAAGCTAAGGCAACACAAAGGCTCCAGTGTTCGCTGCAAACCCCAGAGCTGTCGCGCTCCCAGGGATATAGAATTAGAATTAGTAGAACATTCTGATTCAGTCTGCTGGCCGCCTTGAAGCAACCTAAAGAATGAGGAAGCAGGTCAGGACCGTATCCTAATAGCCTGGAGTTGCTTCCTTTTCCTGTCACCTCTCGCCTCTCAGCCCCATTAACCTTAAAGCTTACCAGGTAGAATCTGATTCATGTCCACCGCCTGGCCTTGGCCTGTGACAACATGTGTACAGGTTGTCTGTAGAACCCTGGTAGAAGGAACTGAATGACTGACTGAATATAATGCTACTGGTTAAAAATAATAATAATAATAATAATAATAATAATAATAATACTTATTATCATTTTATGGTATATATATATATTAGTTTATACATTTACAAATGTATAAATTAATATTTATTAATTTATAAATGTATTAATTTATGTAAAAAGTATTTTACATAAATTATTAAACATATACTATTTAGACATGTCCCCTGGATACCAATAGTGTGTAAACTAATTGTGTTGCATGCTAATGTTTCTGTCTGTCTCCAGAGTGCAGGGGAGAGTGAGGTGTCCATTGTTGCCCAAAACAAGGACTGCTATGAGAGCGGCATTGTGTGTATGAAAATACTGGTCATTCACGTGGGACTTACCAAGATCTACTTCACAGACAACTCTGGCAACCCTGTAATGCGCACGCGCATACACACTCACACACTCAAACACTTCTTTGATTTTTTATTTTTTTTACTCTGTCTTTGTCACACAGAGTCTTTCCTGTAATCACCCTGTGTGTTCATGTTGCCTCAGAGCCCGTCCACTGTTGTGGGTCGAGGGTCAGAGTTTGAGCTGTGGAAGGCCGGCTATTACACTGTGGTCCAGTTTGCTAACCAAGACCTGACTATCCTCTGGGACCGCAAGACAACTGTACACATTAGGGCTGGACCCCAGTGGAAGGTCTGGACACAACACACACACACACACACACACACACACACACACACACACACACACACACACACACCACTGTGTACAATGGTAATGCACATAAGAGAGATAAATGACAGAATGTGTGTGTTTTAAATGGTTGTAACAAAATGGCCTACACAGAACCTGGTTCTATGCATTGCGAAGGAGTCACTGGTATGCAACACATGTCCGGCCGTGTTAGGAGAACTCTGAAAACAGGACTCCTTTCCCCTTCAGGGACTCCTCAGCGGCCTGTGTGGAAACTTTGACAGCGTGACAGTGAACGATATGACCACCTCCAGCCACATGGAGGTCAACAACGCGCAGAGCTTCGGTGACAGTTGGGCCCTGGGACAGGTACAGTATGTTATAATGGAGACAGTCAGTCAGTCACTTCCTTCACTTCGTTCCACTTTACACCCTCTCCTCTGTGCTAGCTCATCCTTTCCACACTCTCTGTCTGTGGCTCTCTATGCTATCTCTGTCACCCTCTAGCCCTCAAGCTGGCCGGCTGTCTCCTAATTTGTGTTTGCCGGCTCCCCCGAGTCCAGGTTGATATTTAAACAGTAATCAGAGACTCAATCACCTCTGTGATGTGCTTGTTTGTGCGTGTTTGTGTGTGTGTGTGTCAGTGTGAAAGTGACTATGTCATTAAACGGCCGTGCGAAGGTGACTTAGGGAGACAGCCGTACGCCAAGAGAGAGTGTGCTCTCCTCTACAGCGATGTCTTTGCCCCCTGTCACAACGTGGTGAGTATGCGCGCACACACACACACACACACACACACACACACACAGCCCCCTGTATAAAGTGAGCGTTGTGCAGCTGTGGAAAGGTTATTTTTCTCACAGCAGGGGAGTAGAGGCAGGTGACAGGGGCATGGGAACAGCTCTTATCAGATCCCAGAGTGCAAGCTCCATTCCTACCTGATAAACACCAAAACAAACTGACACCAAATGCCACACTGTAAGCACACGCACGCACGCATTGATGTAAAATATGCTTTCACGAGCATGTTCTCTCTCACATTTGAAATAGAATGTTTGACGCACTGGTGTATATTAAATATTTATGGAATCATACCATTTCATCTGGAAAGCCTTGTTGTGTTTGTCTCACCAGTGACCAGTAGATGGCGCCATATGTGCACATTTACCTCATCTTGCATGCTGGTCAAGCACTGTTACAGTATATCTAGTGGCCAGAACTCAATATAGACCCTCTCATTCATGGGCCCTCATTTATCAATGTTGCGTAGAAAAGCTTTTAAATTCACTCGTAGAAGGAAAATGTACAATGTTTGTAATTACAAAAAAAAGTAAGCATGCAAGTAGTTTGACTTGATGAATCAGACACGTTCTAAAGTGCTGTGCGAGTGCATGTGAAATTAATTTACATAAATGAACACCCTAAATTACCATTTATGGTCACCAACCTTCCATTTCAATTTCTAAGAAATATCATTATTTTCTGTCCGCTAACATGAATATCTCAAAGATGCCACAATTATTTAAAAAAAAAAACATTTAGGACGCAGAAATATTCTTTTTGATCACCGAAGGTTAAAACAAAGCAAGACATACATTTGACGTCATCTATGAGTAACAACCTTTGATAAAACTATATAACAACACCATAAATATTGATGCATGTACAGTAGAGAGAAAACATGATAGCAAACTGCCCAGATGATGATTTAGTTTAACAGAATTAAAAATTATGTAATGGTGTGGTAACACAATTGCTGTATAAATAATAACACACTGAACAGACACACTGAAACCGACAAGTCCAACATTAAAATGCAAATACCGGTACTAATTTAATACTTGAATTCATCATAAATCTCACACTGAGAACTCATTGCAATTACACTTGAATTTTGGGAAAGGGGGTGGGGCTTACTGTCAAGAAGAGAGAGATATTTGCTACAATATTTTATTTGCCCAAGCTGAGAGAACCAACATTTTCTGTAAAGGATAATTACTCAATAAGGCTTAAATGGTTTCATGTTTAGGAATTCATTTGTATCCTGAGATAATTATTAGTAGCTTAAGAGTCTAGAAAATACATAAAAAAATTATCATATTTTATCTTTCTTCTTCAAAGTTTATGATTTAGTACTGAATCCCTTCTCCATTTGGTGGATGGTATTTCTTTAGCAGTTTGACTTTTCTACCACAAGGTGCTGTGTGTAAACATGATCAGAGGTATACGTACATTTTCTCAAGTATAAGTACAAATTTATAAATCACACTCTGCGTAGAAATGATAATAATCGTGGTTTACACGTACTCAACACTGATGGTCCAGGTTTTTAAGTATTTTTTAACAATACTATAAATATGAGTGAGAGGGTTTGGTAAATATGTTTATATTTGACTTGTTATTTTAATTTGTAGAAAATGTCTATATTGTAACACAATTATTCTCATATAATTTTTTCTTTCACTATTTCTGTTTTACTACGCAATTTTAAATGTATTCCTTTACATTTAGTCATTAATAATATGGCATTTGCCTGTTGCTTGCTAGCTGAGAACAATTATAGCCATCATAATGACAGGGCCATTGTTAATGTGACGGTCACATCAGTCTCTGCACCTGAGTTTGACCCACAACCTATTGTGTCTATATATCACTTGTCTTACCCAGTGTGAATAATTTATCAGTATTCCATTTTATTGGTTATTTGAATGTGTAGCAAACACAATGATGGGATGTTGTCTTGTGCAATGTTATCATTCACTTTCTGTTTTATTATACAATTTCAAATGTACCACTTTAAATGTAGACATTAATATAGTGTTTGCCTGTCTCTTGCTAGTTTGTTGAGAACCAAAGCTCACTTCCTAACCCATCATAATGACAGCCCTATTGTTTACGTGGCTGTCACATCAGTCTCTGCACCAGAGATTGACCCACATTCTATTGTGCCGAAATCTCACCTGTCTTACCCAGTCTGAATAATTAATCAGTATTAACCGCCTTGCCAAGACCTCCACCAGTGTCTCCTAGTGAGTTTTAACGTGTGTGTGTGTGTGGGTGTGTGTGCGTGCGTGCGTGTGTGTGCGTGCATGCGTGCGTAACTCCCAGGTGGACGTGACCTGGTTCTATAGGAACTGCCTGACTGACACGTGTAACTGTAACCGCGGTGGAGACTGTGAGTGTCTCTGCACCTCCATTGCTGCCTATGCACACAAGTGCTGCCAGCAGGGGGTTGTAATCCACTGGAGATCGCCCTCTGTCTGCCGTAAGTACATCAACTGGCTGTGGGGATCTGACCCACTTCTTCAGGGTTTATTTTCATGAACTTACAGTAACTTGTATATATTTATTTTTATTTTGGGATATTTCAAGATGTATTGTCAGATAATATGTAAGTCATATTTAATTAATAATATTAATTGTCTTAGTCAAGAAATATACTGTATAAGTAATTTGCTAGGCTATCCTACTGATGTACTTCTTTCTCTCTACCAGCTTACGACTGTGAATACTATAATCAAGGTATGTACCATTTGCATACACATTGCATTGCCTGTGGTGGTAGAAAACGAGCCAAACGTTGTTTTTGTCCCCCTGGCTCCCCCCCGTAGAGCTCGGTGATGGGCCCTTCTCCATAGTAAGCGCTGTCTACAATGACACCATGTTTGGGGTCAACCGCACCAGCAGTTCTGTGTTTCCACTGGCGAGGGAGAGAGCTGGGCGGCCACCAGCCGCAGGCCTTCTCTTCAACTTCATGATCACGGCAGGCTTGCAGAAGGACCGCGCCTCACGTGAGCTTCCATGTTTAACCACAGACATCATAAACGAGTCTGGCCACTTGGCAGCCATCTTGGTAACGCCTCCGGGCAGTTATTTTTGGGTAACAGGACCAGGCCCCTATGTAAATGAATGGGAGTGAGCCATAAATGCACTTCCAATGGTCACAGGGACATAAAAATGACATGTTTACAATCAACCAGTCAAATCTGATGGTTGCACGAGTTGTTTTTTGCTGTAACTTTACAATAATATTTTTGTTGTTTATTATATAATTGGATCATTCAATGTTAGGACATCTTCAACTAATGTGCACAACATGGGTCCAAATGGACCCGTTTTCATTCAGATTTCTTTTAATAATTGATCTCTTCATTTGATATTCAATTTATTCATTACATTTGTCTACAGTAAATGATTTAGGGACAATCACATCAGTTGAAATAATTTGCATATTTATATGTTATGATCAAAAAACTATGATGAAAGAGTAAATCATTTGAGAGATAAAGCAACAAAAATAACCACTTCAATACAGCAAATGTAATAAAAAATGAATATGGAACCTTTATGACCCATATTGTAAAAATTGGATATAGGACAACAAATACTATTTGTATTAAAACATTACAATGATCAAAAACATGATAATTAATTATATCTTGAATATCACATTAGATGAATTGGTTTTTAAAACAAACCAAAGACACCAATTAAGTGTCAAATTCCATAGGGTATGTAAACAGGTCAATTTGGTCCCATGTTGTGCATTATAGGGGTATACAATATGTTCTGCATTCTAGGGATAATAAACAGTTTGGCCTATATAATGCAGACGATTGGTTCTTTGAAGGGAGGGGTGGGATTTATTAATCTAACTGCCATCTTTGGAGTTTCTCTCATACCTTTTTGTTCATAATTATGAATAGTGGTCTGTTTCTTCTATATACAGTACTGTACTAAAGTAGCTGCATTTCGCAGGTGTCCCTGTTGTGTCCCTGGAGTCTGCAGAAAGACCAAACTACTTCCTGGTTGTGTCCGGGCGCAGCCTGCTCCAACTGGAGCGCTGGAGTCGAGGAGGGGATTTTGGTCGGAGGGCGACCTTCATCCAGCACCAGGGCCTTTTTCTGCCAGGCCACACCTCCTTTGAGATTGTCGGCCAACCGGGAGTGTTTTTGACACTGACCCGCCAGGAAGTGCGAGCCCAGAGATATGAGAACACAGAGGGCTTCAAATCCAGCAGCAGCTTTACACTGGAGGGTCAGAAACTCACTTAATGTACAGTATATGTGCAGAATATAGTTGTGTGCAATACATGAACAAAAACACCAGAATTATGCATCAAATAAAATAAAAATATATCTATTCATTCACCCATTAAAGAGTCACACAGGAACTCATTTGGTGTTTTTACTTCTGTGCCAGAGAGCAGTTTTGTCATCCCTTACCGTATGATGTGCGAGTGGCGCTACCAGCCCTGTGCCAGCCCCTGTGTGCACACCTGCAGTGATCCTGATGCCACTCGCTGCCACCTACTGCCTCCGTAAGAGGGTTCACCCTGCATACTGTTTACACTGCTGACAGGACGTCACCAGCCAAAATAATTCACATTGTGTTGAATTATTATTGAACATTATTGTTGAAAAAAAAATGTCTGCATGTGTTGTAGAGTTGAGGGCTGCTTTCCACGCTGTCCCAAGAACATGGTCCTCGATGAAGTGACACGCAGATGTGTGTACACGGAGGATTGTAAGTACAATGCTATTAGCTTTGTGGCCTCACGGCATGACTCACTGACCTGGGCCTAACTCTAATCCATGTAGCACAAATGCCTTGTTGTAAGGATACTTAAAGGGTGCCTTTGTTAGCTATAAGTGACTGTTAAATAATTACTGTAAGTTGCTTTTAAAGGTGGGGCAGCATCCTTTAACAATATTCCTAATCTCTGTAACTATACTTAGTGTAAGACACGGCATACTACCTTTATGTAAAGTGTAACTGAGGTAGTTGTTTGCCTCCTCCAGGTGTGATCCTCCCCCCTACCCCAACTCCCTTTGCGTACGTGACACGCTCCAACAGAACGACCACAGCACTGCCAGCCACTAGCACCACTACCACCACTACCACCACTACTCCCAGCACAACAACTGCCAGGACCAGAAGACCCACTACCACCACTAC
>JAODUG010006266.1:0-28447 GCA_027564795.1 Aphredoderus sayanus | reverse complement strand
ACACACACACACACACACGCACGCACACACACACACACACACACACACACACACACACACACACACACACACACATTCAAAAGCAGTAAAGTAAAGGAATGGGTACTTGGCTTCCAGGGCTTCAGAGCAAATAATTAAGCGGCATTTCTGTCTGTGCAGATGAGAAGTCATTAGAAATTCCATTCTATTTCCCAATGTGTAACATTTCCGAAGGGAACAAAATGATCTGTGTCGGCTGCTTAGTGAGAGCGCTGTATAGGATGAAAGACTCATACGTTTGGCATGGGGCTGTGAACTAAGACATGACAAAAGTGTACCGCTGCTCTGCAATACTGAGCCATGTGGGTGGACCGGGGATGCACTGCTGTGCTTCTCTCGCATCATTATTCTCTCCCCCCCCTTTCTGTCGCTCTCTTCCCAGCTCTGTCTCTGGCTCAGTGGGGAGCGCCCCAATAAAGCCCCGCACTCCCTCCCTCTCCAGCATACATTAGCATTGGCACACACGCTGGCTAATGTGTGCTGGTCTGGGCTAAACGCTCAGGACGAGTGAATGGGGTGTGGTTGTCAGAGTTGGAGGAACCCAAACGTTCCCTTACCACTGGGGGGGTTGAATAATGTATAGTCACAGGGTGTGAGGGTGGTGGGGGGTAAGGGGGATACAGTCATAGTTTGATACCAGCTCAGGTGGGATTAACCTCCCCCTTTGTCAGTTACTTGCCATAGCTTTGACAGCGACATTAGTCTACAATGCCCAACTCGAATGTAAGGGAAGACTAATGGCTTTGTACATGCCCTGTGAATGCAAGACAAATGTAGCGTTTCAATGAAACCTGCTAGCTAAACGTCAGATCAAATCCTGTTAAAATAAAATAGACTTTTACCTAAAGAGAAACACAAAAACGTGTTTATTAAATTTCTACACACCATTCCCATATATTCAGAATGTGAATGGTTTAAGTTAGAATTATGTCTAGTATGTATTCCAAAGTGCCTTTTTAAAATATTGGATGTGGGTTTGGTTTCTCATTCTAATAAGGAAGATCAGAGAGCTAATAAGCATGCCAACACTACTGTGAGGATACAGTAAGGGCCCCCACTGTAATTAACCCCATTTACAATTGTGTACCCTCATTAGAATGTTCTCTGTTGTTCCTTTCATAAATGTTGCTATAAATCTCTCTAATGGCATACAAACATTATGCTGTTGTTTGCCCACATTGTCTTGGCCATCATATAGTCCTATTCTACAACCAATCATACCATTCTGATCAATTCTATTCTATACTGTAGACTGGTATCTCCTTATGTAATTTTTCATTAGTCCAGAGAAATGAAATAAACTATTTTGACTATATCCTAGGAATGTTAGAAACACAAGTATTAGGCAGACTGACAAATATTACCTCCTCCATATTGCCTATATCTGAATAAACAACAACTTTTGAAGTCGTGAAAGTGTTCCCTCTCACCCTACGTTCACACAGATGACAAATACCCATTGTCGCTTACGGGCGTTCCTGGCTTGTGTTGAATCCTTAGCACTGGTTGGATCACTTGTTTCAGCGATGTGTGCCATACTGCCTTCACTGCCATTGGTAGTCACAGTGTCGCATCGCTCAGTATTTCCATAAAGTACATAAAATAAATCTCTAGTCTATTTTCACCCCGTCTAGTTAGCTTTCCAACAGCCACTTGTCTCTTGTTGCCAACTCCCATTGAAAATGAATGGCAGCCAGTCACTATGTCTCCATCTATTGTCGTCCGTGTGAACATTCAGAGCTCAGAAATACATTATATTAAAGCTGCCTTATAAAAACAAAAAGACATAAGTTGCAGATGACACATTATCAGATACTATATAATGAGGCAAGTATTGAATCCTGCTAACCACCTACAGTAATTGGATTCTATTTTAAATATAGGCCTACTGTATCAACTGTATAGTAAGCTCCTTTGACCAACGTGTTAGCTCACCATTGAAGCTGGTGCTACGGATGTACTTGAGCAGAGTTTTGCCCTCAGCGGATTCCATTTCCGGGCAAATGCCAGGATGATCGGGACACAAGTCTCTCTGCATGTTGTGGAGAGCATGAGCCATGGTGTACACCGCATCAATGACAAACTGCACCTTCCCTTCCTGTTCATATCTGGAGTCAATGCCAATGCGTTCCTGGCCTGAGGGATGGAAAGTGGAGAAAAGAGAAAGAACAGGGCACACAGGGAGAGTGCCAGAGACATCATGTGTTAGTCATTGCAATTTGTAAGCAGCGCAAACTGTCATCTTCACGCCTCCAACTCCATTTAGACTTGTCTTTAACTTGACATTGCTTTGGTCTGTGTCTTTGTTGAGTCTTGCTTATAAAGGTGCATTGTTCATAAGAACAGTCATATGCATTACAAATAGAAAAAAGAAAGGAATCCCTTGACAATCACTGTGCTGAACTGTCTGAAAAAAATGTAATATAAAGAAAGTTCTGATTATAAAAACCCACCTTAAAATACTATGGCAGATTACAACCTCGTACTACTGTCACACAACTGCTTCTAGAAGAATAGCCCAATCTGCAGGGTGATGAATCTTGCAACTCAAGTATTATGGCTTCATGTTTTCTGCATTGAGCTGCCTCCTCTCTACTGTGGATCATCCATTCTGCCTCATGTTGTTACACTTCTTGAATATATAATGTACTCTTTCTGATGGGGCTTTTTTCACACAGATTTTATCATTAGTCTTGGCAAATGAAAGCAAAATTTACACATTTGAAGTATAGAGTGAAAAAATATCAGGCATTAATGATAATGCCTTATCTGGAATATAATTCCAAATACTAGCACACAACTCAGCAGTGGTTCACATATCACATGGTGAAATGGGTTGGTGGACATGGAGCACAGCACCATGAAACATACATGAATGTGGGCGCTCATCCCTAAGGGAGGGAGGTCAAATGCAATCATGTTGACATGTATGCCCATTTCTCAGGCCTTAACATATATTTTAGCCCACACATAACCTATTTATTTTTGAGTCCCGACTACAGATTGATGAAGGCTATGAATGCAAAAACCTCCACTTAGAACCTGCCATTCATAAATGTAGATCAGTATGATGTGATGGAAGGGAAAATTGGAAGTTTTGAAAGATTGACAACTCTAAAATAAAAGCAGTTTTTATTAGAATTGAGAGACATCAATGGATGTCTTCTTTAAATTTGATGAGTTACTGAAAGGGACAAGAATCCATAGAATGACTTAAATATGTCACAAAATACACATATTGTAATTCAGCTGTCACATGCAAAAATAATAATACAAAACAGGCATCACTCATCTAGATAATATATGCAGGGTGCATACTGTATCTGCCTGTCACTCATGTCAGCATATAGTTAATAGATATTTACAAAAAAACATTGCATTGACTCCGAAACTGACACTAATGAATTCAGACTTAAAAGTGAAACTGCCATTCACTCCAAATACTCTGTACATTTCCATCCAAATGAAGGTATCTTGAGTTATTAACTTAATAGTAAGCTGTCAAGATGGCTGGCTGGAAATGGTTGGGCCCACGCTTAGAGCAACAGTATTGTATATTGGACCAGACAGTCCTGTGCGACCTCAGTATGACTAAGACGTGGTTCATTATTAATATTATTACAAATGGTGTATGATCCCCCTGTCTCCACCAAGTGTTATGTAGTCTTTTCATGCCACAAAGAAAAATTAGGCTTAATATACTGTAGCCTCTTTTGGAAGTCCTTCAGAGGAACGTAAATGGCCACCATATACTGTATTGGTGTACTAGGCCTCAATTACTATTAGCTTCCTGAATAGTTCATGTCATTGGTCACCTGTGCATTTTCGGCTAGTGTCCTCTCTTTTGGAGGAGCTCAGCAGTCTGCAGTCAAAGTTTTCCTCCCAAAATTCTGCAAACCACACATTCCTGCGGTTGTTCTCCAAGGTGAGCGCTGTAAAGTATTCATCAAAGCCTGAGAATAAGAAAAGAGAAAGGATAGAATAGCTCAAATCTGGACCAACTATTAAGCAACTTCGAACTAGTTATAATGGAGGGTGCTAGTGGTTGGAAGCTAACCAGCTAGCAGCTTTCTTTCATCAAAATGTGACCACTGTGGTTCGTCCCCACGGAACTTTAATCACTTCTTTCATCTAGGAAATTGCATTAATTAAAAAACAGGATGCATAATAAATAACAGGGGAATGTGAGTGTGCCGCAGCCTGTTACCTCAGGCTGCTAGGTCTTGTAGGTACAGAGGAGTTTTTCATTTCATGTTCATATTAAAACAAAGCTTGAATGAAAGTATAGGGGTTTAATTTAGCATTAATTATAGTGGGGCTTTATTCAGTGTTGTATAAGCTTCATGAAAGGTGACAAACTTTAACAAAGGAAAATACTGCCTGTACAGTGAGCCAATATGAGTTTGACGTAGGAAATTGAGTTAAGCATTCCGCATAAAGAAAACGTTAAAGAGCAAGATTTAGTACGCAGTATTTCTCCCTTTTCGTCACTGTTGGAAAAGCTCTACAAGTTTCTGTCTGGAGAGGTGATTTATCCCCTCAGTGATCATCATATTCTGAATACTTCATTCTCCCCCTCCTACCTCCACTATCTCAAGTCAGTCATATCAGCAGGATCGTGGGGAGAGGTGGTAATGGCTTATCAGATTTTCTTTTGAAAATACCATCGATGATGCATGGAAAATTCATAATATTCTGCCACCTGGCGCACGCTAAGAACTCCATTGTTCTGATTAGGCTCGCTAATTAAAGAAAGCATAATAAAACTCTCTCGAAGTCCTTTGATTGTAATGAGTGGCTGTTATCACCATGGCACTGGGAGATGCTTTTAGGTGACTGCACATGCTGAGAGAATTCATACATAATACAATGGTGAATTTGTAATTGCCAGGGCATGCACTGGTACTGTAGGTCTGGCCTAATCACTTTGTTTCCATCTCGATGCCAAACAATGTGCTATACTGTACTCGCCAGTGAACAATGTTTGAGCTACAGGACAATTCATGCTATATACGGCATGCAAATATTATAGCTAATTATAAAAGGAGCACGTAGAAACTGGGGCATGTATGGGAGTGAATTCCAAACGTGTGATTTTCGTGAAGCAATGTACTGTGCACGCACGCACGTGTGCACGTATACTTTGTTCAAGCTTGTGTGCTGGGATTCAAATTCAAACAACGGCAGTGGGTGGTTCCCCTTAATCAAGGAATCTTCCATCAAATGGAAGCAAAACACAATTTCTGCCCATGTGTACTCTACATACTAATACAATGTTCAACTCATAATCAAATGCTACCATATTATTACAATGCTAAGAATGCAGTTTCTTACATTTCAAAACCCGCTTTTTTTATTATGAAGTAGAACACTTGTTGTGTGTGTGGGGGGGGGGGGGGGTACACATACCTTTAATAGAGGAGCGTTTGGGCAGGATAGTGACTGCTCCCACTGCCACGTCCTCTAGTTGTTGGATTGGACTGCTCTTGGCCCCCCAGCTGTCTGATCCAATCCACAGAAAATGGCCCACCTGATTGGCCCTCTTGGTAGCATTGAGAACTCCCCTGCAAGGACATCCGTGTGTGAATCAGAAAAGGCTGAGGAGGGGGTGTTTGCTATCTAATATCTATTAAGCAGGAGCTACAAGGATGTAAACTGTATGCTGCTGTATCGCTGTGTTCAGAATTTGGTCATTACAGCACTGACACTGACAGTTTTTCAAGTCCCATTTGAGAATATTATCTTTTGTTTATCTACGAGAGGCTGTGTTAAGCAAAGCGTAACATACTATTTGCATAAGATTCTCTTATAAGGGAAACACAACAGATAGTGGAGTAACAGTCATTAATCTTTATATTCTCAACCCCCTCCCCTGCTGTGACAATATTTTGCTATAGCTGTCTCTGTGTTCATCAATCTCAGTTTACCCGTATTAAAAGAAACAACAAAATAAAAACAGGATGTTTTTTTTTTTTTTTTTTTTGCCCGTCTTAACATTGACATCCCCTATGGGGCACGGTAAATGAAACAATATCTCCGTTTGATTGTTGTGATTTGTATTCCCACACAACCTGTGAGGCATGTTTGTGTTGTTGAAGGCATGTTTGTGTAAGAGCCATCCTGTGCACACTCTGCCTCTAGCCTGTCTTCAGGGGCAGCACCTCCGAGATTAAAGACTTCAACGCGGCGTGTCATCAACAGCCCTGAACAACACAGACGTAGCCAGACGCAATGTACCGCACTCCTCACCGTATGTCTTCTTCATTGGCAAAGATGATGACTGCCCGCGAGTGCTGTGTTTCCAGCAGTTGTTGGATTGCTTTGTCATAATCCTCCAGCTTAGGGTTGTGGGGAATTTTCAAAACCTGAGAGATGCAGATCCCACCTTTTATTTGAGAGAGAGAGAGAGAGAGAGAGAGAGAGAGAGAGAGAGAGAGAGAGAGAGAGAGAGAGAGATGATAAGGCCTCTGGGATGTTTGCACACAAATACACACAATGAATGATGCACGTGCATGCCCCTTTTACAGAATAAGCCTGAAGTCACAATAAGGCATCTTTAATGGGAATCATTGCCAAAACCTAAAGCATAACAAAAGAGATTTTGATTATACTATTATGGTACTGTAGCTGTAGGGTTGACATCCTTCACAAATAAATAGCCTTGTATTGAACAATAATACCAAATACAGTTAGACTTTACCTATACTGTAATCTTTAAGCCACGGCATATTAAAATGCTGATGTGCCTTCAAGATGAAGAACAGAACCATTTACAGTTTTCCGTTATGAACATAAATCCAATATTTCATACCAGTGAGGGAACAAGATACTGTACAGTTTCATATTCTAAAGACATAGAATATGTAATGTCTCCTGATAAATATTTAACCAATCAGATAGTAAGGTCTGCTATACAAACAAAGGAGATATTAATATTGACAATAAATCACTGTCAAACAGGACACCACTAATGAGTTTGTACGGGTTGAAGGGTACTGATTGCCTCTGTGCGTTGCTAAATTGTTGTTAGATATTAGATTTGGCAAGCAGCCCATGACAGTGACCTAGTCTGAATTTTATTAACAAATGTCCTTGAAGAAGTATTGATTAAAGAATGCCATGGTTGCCTGAATTTGAAAAGAACTGTAAGATGACCCAATTTGTTGCTGTCTAGCATAGAAGGTCATTTTGCAATATGTGGTCCCACCTGTGAAGAACACAGGAACAACACACAGACCAAAAACAGTATTAAATCAGTAGTTTATACATGTGCTTCCTTTCTGTTATATATTCAGGGCACATTAAAGTAAGTGATATCTCATTATGAAATGAGAATGTATTTATCTAATATGCAAACTCAGCTTATGTTTTTCAGGGCACACGGGCAAATTTAACCTTTGAAGCAGTTTGGATAAACAGATTATGATCACTCGTGTCAAGGCATATCCTAACTAGCACTAGACCGTAGCGGCGGTATCTGTCCTGAGTCAACAGCATAGCTCTACCCAAGGCAATTAAAATGTTTCCTGCTCAAGCATTCTAATACATGATAACCTTTCAGCTTGAGTTTCCCAGAGTAGACAGAAAAATGGGAGGAATCCCCTAATTGCCAGTCTCCTCAGGCTTATTACTTTGATATAAACAGATTTCAGTTGGCACATCACACATTTCCAGCCCCTTGTTTACTGTGGCACATCTAAAGGCAGCAGATATCTAAATGGCTGCCGTTGAACCTCTAAGCACCCACATTTTCACCAGCAGCAGACAGAGTAGAAAACACTGCGTGTTTTAAGACAATGCATCTGCACAGAGACAATGGGCAGGGCTTCCTTTAATCCTCCTCCTCCAACAGACATAAAATGATGTTTCTGCAGCTGCCACTGATAACGCTTTAGGGATTGAGATGCCCTTTAAAAGTGAAACGTTCTGGCGTCATTTGTGTGAAACTGCAACTGATGTATGTCTCACAGGAACTACAGTTGAGGTCTATTTCAGCACATACTGTAGATTACACAGTGAATCTTTACGGTTTAAATCATATAATGAAACTGCACATCCAGGAACTTTATTGTCATACAATGTCTGAATGTCTGGTGTTATAAAGTTTCGTATTTAAAGCCTGTCTGACTGCAGAATTTAAAAGCTGGGTTGATAATATGGAAGGGATAATACGTTTACTGTTTAGTTATTCTTTGCTCCTAGAAATAACTATTGATACAGTATAAAATAAAATAAAGAGAATGAATGTTTGTTAATCCCTTGGCTCTATAGTGTACTGTACAGTATATAATATAGAGTGAACGCTCAAATGCTGCAATAATACTTAGGATGAAATATTCCTTTGCTTGCTGTATTCAATTCCATTTCATTATACCATAAAACATTAGACCATAAAAACATAAAAACAATTGGAAACCTACGAGAACTTGTATTCGTGTTAGAAGTATAATTTGGGAAAGTATAGAACAAAGTTGATAAAAAAATGAATATTTCACCCTGAACCTCATTGTGCAAACTTCTATTAAATCTAGTGAAGTGATGGGCTTGACAAAAAAATAAAAAATAAAAATAAAATCAATGTCCCTATTGGTGTGAGAATTCACAGTATTCCTCCTTTACAACAGAAGCCTGGCAAAGACCTGGCGGGCTTGTGTGAGAAGATATAATAGCATAGCAATCAGAGAGAGACATACAGTATACAACAGGTCACAGCAGTCAATAATACAAACAGTGGCCACTGGAGCCACTGATGAAGATAAGCATTTGGAGCAGCTCTTATTCTCACACAAAAATGAGCACTAGAGTTGGAAATGCTGAGAAGACAAGACACCCCTAAAGGCTGCAGACTGGCTGTGCAGTCAACGGTGAATTACTGAATACCTGCAGACTATCTCCGACTCCTTGGTCAGCCAATCAGTCAGTCACTCAGACAGTCAGTCAGTCAGACACCTGTCAGCCTGGCAGAGAAGATGAAAATGCCAGCACCATATCTATACTTACTGTGAGCACTGAGCACTGTGCTGTGGGTCGGACCTTCAGCTGTCACTGGAAGGCCTTCTGTGAACATGAAAGAGCTCTCTACTCAAACAGCAGGTATAAAGAGGCAGCACGGAGCCGCTCTCAGTTAGGAAAACGTGACAGCGTGAAAGATACATGTCAAGATAAAAGACAAATGGACTAGTTTATTCCAACTTTCAAGTGTCTTACATTTTTAGACCAAAAAACAAAGTATCGCACAGTAACGCCTATAGCAGTTAGTTATCGAAGAGCGAATATACTGTAGATATTCAATTCCATTTACAAACTTCTTCTAGAATTGATCAGAACTCACAGTGTAAGCCAAAGGGATCTTCGTGGTACAATTATTTCATCATATAATACGATACATACAGAACATCCTGAACCTCTCACCACATGTTTAACTCTGATCAATATGAAGGAGGACAAATTAACGATGATAGTTAAACATGTCAGTCTCATGGAAGTCTGCTAGTGATAAATGTACGCTGCATTAACTGTTTCAATTATTCATACCCAATGCCGCGAGTGCCGAACATCCACCTCTAGGTGACAGGTCCAACATTGACATTTTCACTTGGTCAAAGAAGTCCCAACAACTCCTTCAAATACGCCAGTGGCTCCTAAATCAACCCCAGTCCACATAAACCCAGAGGGGCCCCGTAATGCTGCAATTATATTTTTAACGGAGTGGAACGACAGGCCGGTACCCTCTACCCTCCTCCCCTGCACAAGTGGGAGCCCAGAAACATGGGATGCTATTCCTATTCTGACTGTGTGCGCCCTTCCTTAACCTACATTGCATTCCACTGCAGTCTGCCATGTAGAGAGTCTTTAGAATCATACTGCAATTATATTGCTTTAACAAGAAGAGATGCAAAGCCAAAAGTCAAAAGAAAAACACACCTTCATCTTTGACGGCAAAACAGACCTGTTTCTTAACCCTGCAATAAAGTCACACTATAAAAAATGCATGCAGTCTATTTTGACAGCTTTTTCCTCACATCCCATCCTAGTAGTAGTAAAACAGCGTTGGCAGCTTGCTGCAATCAATTCGATTTTTTTCTTCACACACACGCACACGCACACACACGTATGCACACACACACACACACACACACAATTATGCACACACACACACGCACACACACACGCACACACACACACGCACACGCACACACACACACAATTATGCACACACACACGCACACGCACACATGTACACACGCACACGCGCAGATACACGTGGTTCTGTGAGTCTTTTTTATCAAAGTCAAAAATAAACTCTGGCCTGAATTCAGAAAGACAAGAAAATACAAACAAGATTAATCTTTGCCAGTTCACTTGAAGCCAGAAAGAGGGTGCCGGACGGGCGGCTACCTAAAGAGGAGAGAGAGAAGAGAGATCGATACTCGTGGTCCATCAGTCTGGGCTGTGCTTGGAGTAATGGGCAGCCATATTGCATTAGTCTACTGGATTGTTCTCCTTGAAGTGGTGAAGGGAGAACCCTACTAATGCATCTGACATTTCACTGCAGCCAACCATGGTAGCCACAACAACACTTCTCAAGGCCTTATGGATCAACTCGTTTTGGCAGTGTGAGCCTATCTAGGCAATCATGTTCACGTTTCAAGATTTAGCTGTCTTGCAGTGTTGTACTGCAGTGTAGAGTCTTAGCTAACACCTCAGAGGCTTTGTTACCAGATTCAGTATGTTTTTGTTGTTGTTGTTGTTGTTGTTAATCTGTTCAATCCACACTCAGTGCTCACGGTTATGCTTTTGGTCCTTGCAGTTATGCTAATTCACCATGAATATTTTCTACAGTATATAGACATGGTGCCTAGTGTGCCATGGGGCCTTTCTTTGGAAGCAATGATTTCCATGTGATTTGTATTTGAATGCAAAAATATTGTTTTGTGACTGAAGCTTTGCAGAAAATGATGACTCAACAATGTCCTGTAATTTCATGCTTCCTGTTCTGTGGATATTTCGGCATTGTACTAGTATCAATGCTGGTCTTCCTGCATTTTGCTGAGGAGAAGAAAGCAACAGGGAAAATGCAACTACAGAATCAAGGTGGTTCCATCAGTGTGCATCAGAGGATATAACAAGTTGAGACCAAACCTATTAAATGAGGGCTGAATCAAGGCTCTTCCCAATTCCCTTTGTTAATCTGCTTCCAGCTGTTCTCTCTTGACACAAACGATGCAGCAATAAACAGTCTCTTAAAAGTCTCTCAATCATTGAATAAGTGATCACATCAATAGAATAAATGAAATACAGTATATACAATCCGGATACAATATTTATATCCACTGTCCACTGGACTTGACACTGGATCCACTAGATCAGTTGCCTGTGGAATATAATTAGCTTTCTAAAGCGATGTTGTGACACTATCTAATATGAAACTAAACTATGGACTTTGCTGTAGGGAAAGGAGTGGAGGTCATGTGACCCTACAAGCTCTTTATATGAAGCAGTAGAGAGTGCCAGCCACTCAGCACTCAAGTGTTTCAAACCCATAAATCCCCAACATTTTCAGTTTCAACCACTTGAGAAATTTCCGACACAAACCAAAGAGTATCCCTTTAAAAGGTCAACATGACTCAGAAAGAAGCTAGTGCTGTCATGGATCAGACAGTGTCATTTTCCAGTTCTGGTGATTATACCCTGAATGTATGCTATGCATGCTCTGCCACCATGAGGCAAATACGTTTGTCTACAATCATAACCTCCTGCATTCTGCAGACATGTTTGGGCGAGGATATATTACAGTTACTGTAGTCTATCTCTTTGGAATGTGGTAAAAGCCGGGGAGACATATTCTTACACAAAACCCACATCTCTCAAATGGCTCTTCATTTTGCTTCCTGTTGGCTCGGGAGTGATTAAAGTGAATTTTATAAATGATTCCACAGAAGAGGTAAGGCACAAGTGCAGCAGGGATACTGTAAGGACATTTCCGGGACATTTAGCATCTGTACAGTCCAATGCACTGGGCCATTTCTTACACACAAAAATATATAAAAACAAATGAACTTTCCATGAGTGCAAATCTGTTCTCTGTCTCCACACCCTAACCGTCACTGGCCACTGTGTACCAGTGCGGCAAAGCAGAAAGGCAAAACAGGGATCAATAATTCATCATCCACAGTAATAATTAATTTAGCTAAAATGAGAAGTTGCAGAACACATTTCTGATTGGGTGACCACACCACGCCATACTTACACGTGAATCTCTCAGCCGTCCTCCACTGGGGAATACAAATACATTGAACGTGTGTTTTCATTTTCCCCAGCTGTGATCACATCTCCATACCTGCTTCTTTGGAGAGCTGAGTGAAGGCCTCCACGCCCTTCTCTCCATAGCTACCCTCCGAGGCTATGGTGGAGACGTACGTCCAGCCCAAGACTCGGATGATGTCCACCATGGCCTGGGCCTGGAAGGAGTCTGGAGGAACCACCCGAGAGAAGAAGTCATAACGTCTGTCGTCGCTCAGCTCAGGAGCTGTAGACGCATAGCTTATCTGTGGAATCTGGGGAGAGATTGTAGAAAGAACAAAGGTGGGGAATTCACTCGTATGTTGTGGGGTATTCTAGAATAGCATTACTGTTGGTTGCTGGGGCAACTGATTCCACTAATTCCACATTTTGAACTTCACAGGGGCTATTGAACGCTGAAATGTCACATCAATAAAGTTTATCAAACCAAAATGAAGAAGTAATGGCAATGCCCCAAAACATCTCTAAATATGAATCTATTTGATTTTCCTCAAATTGCAGTGCTGCTGAAACTGCTTCAATATAATCAGAACATTTGCTAAATTATCAACACAAAGGGGTAGAAGCGCCAACACAATAGAGAGATGCAAGCCGATCAATGCTGCTAATGTGCAGGGAGCCCCTTGTGAGCAGTTATTCTCCTCGCTTTCTAAATCTCTTACCGTCATGTGGGCGGTTTTTCCATTCAGGCAGGGAAATTCTACACAGATTAATATGTACTAAACACAAAATTATAAGTAGTATATATAGATCACAGTAATTCCTATAACTACAACCACATTCAAATCTTTCTCAGCAATTCTGCGTTATGACAGCAATAACATGACGTAATCTTTTGTGGGGTCGATACAGGGGTTAGTATACCGAGGTATCCGATAAAGGCTTCTCTTGCTGTTCTTAACATCTCATCACCACTGCTGTCTAAGGTTACAGCCCATCTCTTTCCTGCAGATTATCACCCCTGGTGGAATCAGGAAAGTAGGTGCCTCGGCAGACACATACAGGTATATTACTTTCTTTCAGAGTGGGTGCATTACCCCATCACACAGTCTAATCTAAACGCTCTATGAATGCCATCCATTTCTATTAGAGTGATGAAAAGCAGCTAGACACTGGGGAAACATAGGAATGAGGACATGGTAGCTCACTGATGGGATTCAAGAGCAGAGCTTCCAATGAACACTGCGCTATAGCGTTGACCCACAATTCAAAGAGGGTCAACAGCATAAAGACAACAAATGGGAAACAGGTCAGGCTCAAGACAACCCAACAGGTTTCAAATCAACTGACCATAATCATCTACCATAGAAGCTGCTGCAATTGCACAATTAAACACATTTACAATAAGGAAGACAAATGTAAACAGTTGCACCACTTCTGAATTGAATGAACTCGGAGGTTAAGTGGGAGTAAAGCAACACAAAAGAATGCAATAGCATAAGTGATAGCAATTTGCATGTAAAAACACCTGGTACTTTTCCAAAATGTTTGTATAGCCTTTGATAAGAGTTTGTGTCAACAGCATAACTGTAGTGCTATGCAGTCTAACTCTAAAGGTCTTATAAATTTGTTCGTGTTACATCCGATCCCATCCTTGTAGAAATTGCACTAGAGCACTGGGTGAATGCTGTTTGTTCCCCTGAGCTTTTGACTGCAGATAAACTTTAACGTGGCTGTGGGGTTTTATTCCCCCTGCCCCCTCCCCCCAATCAGAACAGGAAAATAACCTCTGTCTTTTCCCCTGACTTTCTGTCTCCCTGTTCTCTTCTCCTCACTGTTCAAGAAAAGCATATGGCAGCTCAAAAGCCAGGATAGGATGGTAAGCATTGTAGGAGGCATGGACACTTCTGTGACAGCAGTCTGCTGTCGCAGTAAGGAACATATACAAGGGGGGAGGGGTTCTGTTGGCTGCTTGCAGACCACAATCTATCAGTGCCAGGTTGGATCTGCAGCACCGCTAGAAACGTCATGGGTATCAGCTGGGTGTATGCATGAGGATATTCACTCCAGATAAACATTTGTTTTTGTTATTTTCCCACTGTACTGTACCTAAAATGTAAGAAAGCATGCATGGGTAAAATAAATATATTACATTAAATCTAGTACATTACATTATTGTGCATTATTTGAATACAACAAGGTCTTTATATTATTTTAATGTTGTATCTTTAATTCTTTCTATTGCTGTTGTTATGTTTGTTTCATGAAAAAACACAGATTTGTTCAAAATAAATAAGCAAAGCCGATTGTTTTTATTGGTTTTTGAACATCAATGGAGTTCCAGCTATGATTTATAGATACAAGAACAATGCTTGTCAGTAGGCTGAACATTTTTTCTGTGTTTACAAAACAAAACAAAACAAAATATTATACATGATACAACATAATAGTAGTGACTTTGTTCGTTGTGTTTCTTCATATTCATAAAACAGTCAGAAGCAGTCTTGTCTTTGTATGGCTCATTTGAGTGCTATAGGTCTACTGACGTGAATCATCCGCTGAATCTCTGTCCTCAAGGACTCTGCTCCTCCTCCAGCACAATAATTCACATTTTAAGCCTGAGCTTTTTAATTACCACATTGACCCCCCCTGTGATAAAAGGGCAAAAGCTTGATTGAAAAAAGAACAAATTCAGAGGTGCAAGAACTAAAGCTTCTACCACACATGAACATACTGACTGACTGCATAAACAGACAGTGATTAGAATTTAACATCTGTGCATTTTTCTCTTTGGAAGCTAATGGACTGCAAATTAAACAGAAAGTTTGTAATTTAAATCACCTGTGTGAAATGAATGGATTCAATTACACTGTTCGGGAACTTGATTATGACTTCCTCAGTAGATTACAAGCTCTAAAGGTTAACTTCTCAGTTTCTGCTTCCATTTGTTTGATTGATTTCCAGAGCGGCATCAAATATAATAACATCCCGCATCAACAAAATTAATTCTTCTTTTGTGACGCTGAGGGTGACGTCATATTAAACGTTTTGTCTGTTTGTTTGAAATTTGTGATCCCTAATCCCTCTGTTAACAATATCACCTTCATGATTTGGTCTGAAACTATATTTTCGTGGAGCTGCAGTGACAGTCCTCACACGTCTGTGGCCCGTGAAGCACATCAACACACATGTCTACACGAGCTCAGTAGCAACAAGGTGGGCTGTTGATTGCTTGGCCGCTAGCACTCGAGATTGACAACAATTAAAATCAGAATGAACTGCCCATGAGAAGCTGAATTCCGGCCAAGACAGAGAGAGAGAGAGGGAGAGAGAGAGAGAGAGAGAGAGAGAGAGAGAGAGAGAGAGAGAGAGAGAGAGAGAGATTAACAACGCCTTCTTTCAAGATTACAATTAGCCAAAACTGATGTCTAGCACCTGTCATTTGTGGTATAGATCAACGCAGGGATGGCTGAGGGTAATTGCCTGGCTTGCGCTTAAATGTATCAGGCCTGACAGGATCGATGGCAGAAAAACACAGAGGTCTGTTATAGGGGACACTGTTTTATTGATTAACCACCACAAAGTGCCGTCTCCCAACCTGAATAAGAATCTGCTACCCTAGTCTAGATGTTTGAAAGAAAGGAAGTACGAGAGTGAGAACAACAGTGAGAGCTAGAGAGACGGAGAGGGTGAGGTAGTGTGGAGGTCTGCTTACTGACATTAAATGAGAATTTCTCTTCCTGGATGTTTAAAAGGAGAGGTAACTAAGTGAGGTTGTGTAAAGGTTAGACATGTTCACAGTAGCGAGAATGCTCTGTGAAGTTAATTAGTGTGCCGTGGCCTTTCCAACGCAATTTCACATACAGCAGTCCACAATCACCATGAACCTACTCCAAAGATGGGCAAGGTGCTCAAAAGATGTTTTTTCGCTTTAACGTCCAGATAACGTTCAATTCTACACAGCTAAAACTGATATTCCTGATATGTCAAACTCTCTTGGCCTGGTGTGCTTTCTCTTTCTCTTTCTCTCTGAAGCACAATGAAATGTTTGCTTGCCAACAATTGGGTAGCATATGGCGTAATCTGACTCTCAGTCGGGGTAATGGCACCATCTATTCTCACTATCTGCGGGTGGGGTATGTCTAAGTTTGTTCCACATATATGTGGGGCATAGAAAGCGCAGAGGACAATCACATACACCCATGGGTTGTTCTTTTTTGAGACTTGATATTTATACTGTATGCTATTAAACATTCATTAAACTGTTTTCAATGGTGAAAGTTGGCAAGAATGTCATTCAGGTCCCTATTAATGTAGAGTACAACTCACAAAAAAGACAAGAACAAAAAGAAAAGCAAAATAAAATAAAAAATAACTGCAATCAAATTGAGCTGAGATGTTTCCCATGAATGAGTTCCACTTGAGTAAAGGGAAATCGGGCACGTCCCATTACTAGGAACCCCGTGTTTGCATTTGCTGCATGATTAGCGTCTCAGTATATCTGTACATCAGTCAGTTGCACTGATGCTATTTGTGACAGTCTCCACGGCAATGGTGGAACCAACCAGAGGCATCCAACAGCCCGGCTTCAGCTCCATGCTGTTTGTGGCCACATGCCAAGGTACAGAATGTCCTCGTGACACACAATGACACACAATGTCACACACAACCACACAGTGCACCATCATCATAGAATCGGACAAAGCGGGAATTTTGGATGCACTTCACTATTTACTAGAGCCTATAATAATGACATAAACATTTGTTCAAAAAGAAATCTGCCCATGGAAAATGTATTTGTACACTGTAGAACGGTGTTGTAAAACAGCGCTATCAACAAAATGATGCAGTAAAATAAACAGGCCAGGAATGATATTGACCAGTTGTCAGGTTTTACATCTTTCTCAATAAATCAACGCTCCAAAGCCGTGTGGCAGGGAGGGACTTCAGAGCTGGCGGTCTCCGTTCATATGGCAGCGCCATTTGTCAGCAGGGCAGAGGTAATAACTGTGTCCATACATGCAACCTCAGGCAAAGCTTTGGTAATCTCTTCACACCAGAGTATGGCACTGCCAACGCGGCCTGGGAGGGGAGCGGGAGCGACGGAGGTCGACAGCTTTCCCCACCCTCTCTCCCTCCCCTTCCGTTTCGCTCCGTTCTCTCTCCCTCTCTCTCCGGCTGTCTTCCTGCCCATCTGTGTCTGTCACTGTCTGACTCCAGCTACCCTTTTGTGAAGGCCGCATTTCATCTCAACCTGCGACTTTCAACTGCTCCCTCCTCCCTCTCTCCACCCCTTTGTGTCTTCCAAGCCCTGTGGGGGTGAAAGGCAGGTTTAGTCCCCCCCCCCCCGCACCACCAGCACCACCCAACCCCGTGACGTTCCCAGCCTCACCGTCAACCTGCCCGCATATGCAGACACTCCTACACAGATGATCCACAGATACTTCCTGCCCAGAGAGCTCCTCAGGCTGCCAGTTTCCCTCAGTTCAGACAGACTGCCCAGTCACACACACACAAACCTATTCTCTTTCTGCCCACCCCACTGCCATTTCCCAGCAGGTCGTTCTCGTACAAACAGCACTGACACCGCTGGTCATCAAATGCTAATGTGAAAACTTTTTTAACGCAGGTTACTCGATCAATGACATTCCCAACCTTTAAGCATTTCGGTGGCTTCCAACTTCTTCCCATTCCGCTTGCGATTACCAGCGAGCCAAGGTGCAAGATGTCAGTGAGCCCACACAGCGCTCCACCTCGCCATATGTCAGCCCTCCAAGGTCCGCTTTAGCTTCTCTAACACGGTTCCCCCGGCGACGGCACATTTCAGAGCTGCCTACGGCACTGGCCAGGCCCCGGAGTTATATGCTAGGTGGGCTTTTACATTCCCTTATCCGCCTTAACCTTTCTGCAGTCTTTATCCACCCACCCACCCACCCAGTCCTGCCTCTCACCCTGTGCCTCTCACGCTCTCCCTCCTCACCGCTCCCCTGGGCAGCTATGTGCCGGGAGCCAGGGTCTCTCGCACGGTTGCCCCGCACAAGTGTATTTTAAGGCACCCGGCGTGTTCCTCCGTGGGGATAGAGACTAGGCATGACTCACCAATCAGATATTTGACCAGGAGAGCCGTACAGCAGAGTAGAACCGTGCTGCGTGGGAGGGAAGTGTGGATCGCTCACAAAGGCAGCCCGACCGACCTTCATCTTCCCATCTGGTAAACAGACTGCATTTCCAACCATATTGATGTTTCAAAAAGAAATACATGATTCCCAAACAGCCGCTAGTGCTTATAGTGCCATTTGCAAAAAAGGTAATGTATTGTGAAGAGGCTTTAGCGACGTCTAGTCTATTGAATCACATTATAATGGGGCGGCAATACAGAATCGAATACGCATCATATTCGCTGGGGGATCTTGCCTTTCACACTGTCACCACAGTTAAATGCTTGTCCTGTCACCTATGATAATTATACATAATCTATTAAAGTCCTTCTCCCAATTGTTTTATTTATTTATTTATTTATTTTTTTGGGCTGGGGCTTCATTCAAAGCCCGGCCCTGCAGACGCAGTTCAAGAGTGCAGCTCACCAGAGCAGCCTTGATCACGGTTGCTGGGTGATTTCTCCAGGTGCTGCAGAAAAAGAAGAAAAAAAAAGACTCGGCTCGCTATAAGAATAAAAAATAGCCTGCAGGCTTGTGACTAAGTGTTATCAAATGTATTCCTTTCTATCTGCGGGATATCACATTACAAGATAGCTTTATTGATTTCTTCAGACTACGAGCTGCAAGGTACAGTGGACGCAGAATTATTTTCTCTGCCGTGTTCTTTACTTTAGCGCCTTCCTAATAACTTCATTTTTGCCGGGAACAACATGAAATATGGATTCAGGGGATAATATGCACGGACAAGGACCAAACACCTCTGCATGACATAATCGCACAGGTATAGGAACAAGGAGAAAAAACGAAAGCTTAGGAACAATCTTGGGGACAAGAAACAAACGCTAATGGTCTGTTCCATTCCAATGTGTGTGTGTGTGTGTCAGTGCATTTATATTAAATGCACATTTTGCTATGTGGGTGCGCGTGTCGTGTGAATGCATGCGTGTGTGTGTGAGCGCGTGGAGGGGGTGTGCATGGGAGCGTGCCCGTACATCAAGAAAAGGCTGGGTGACATGGCGTAACGCCTTGCTCTGCCTCATTGTGCTGGCTCGTCTTTGTCTCGGCCTGACAGATTATTTACCAAGGAGCAGGCACAACAGTGCGTTCTTTCCCCAGCTACACCTGGAGCATGGAGGGCCTGACACATTCATTGTCTGTCTCCAGCCTCGTGCCTGCATCACCCTGACCAGCATCCCAATGATTCCCTCTCCACTATCGCCCCCCACCCCCCATCTCTTTCATCATCTTTCACTCCTCTCTCTCTGTCTCCCCATCTCTCTCTCTCGCTCTCTCTCCTCCCGCTCTGCAGAGTCGACAGAGCACCATAGCCAGGCCCATTTCTCCCCTAATGGCGCAGACAAAGCGGGTGAGCCTCCCTGATTTTATCGCTCCTCTCTGTGCCTCACATGCCTGCTTAGCGGGACCAGGTAATTACCTCCCGAGCATGGCAATAGTGAATATCGCAGACGCTCGTATTTCTTCTTCTGGGGTCTTTGAGCCCCACGGCTGGTGTCGTGCATTTTAGATGCACGTGCGACGGAATAAAATAAAAAAAGAATAGAATTGAGCTAAATGGGTACTAATCTGTGCCTCCAGTGCTGCCGTGATCCCGTCCCACAGACAGGCACATTGCACATCTTATCAGCGACACCTGCAAATGATTCACAACTTTCTACCTAAATTCACTGTCAGCCCTTATGGCTGTGTCTGACAGAGAAGCAGGAGAGTTATGCAAGGCAGGCGAGACAGGTCTCCTTTAACAGTTTCATTTCCATATATGAATTGCAAAAAATGCACGTGATGTCTCCATCCCTGGCTTTGCGATGGAGCATATGGCTATGATGATCGTCACAGGAGGTGTGCACAGATAAATGTTCCCAGCTAGTGTAATGTACATCAAGCTGATACTCCAATATTGCTGCAAATATTGTAGGCAGAGTTTGCTCTATCGAGTGATATTCACAGTGAAATAATCAAATCACCTTGCCGTACTGTAGGCAATTCACTGTGCAGCCCTGTGGTGATATTATTACTGCCCAGTCAAGATCAGAATCAGAACCGAATGAACCATATACCATAAAAATGAAAGGGAAATTTGTATCGACATTGGTTGCAGACACTACGACAACTTGTTGTGTTTCACAGTGGGAGGGACACACCACACTGTAAAGGCACAGAATAGAGTGAAACACAACAAAGAAACAGAACAGTGCAATGCGCCATATATGCTATGAAAAATAAACCATACATTTTTACTCAGCCTGAATTAGATCTGCATGCATGGGCAAACCAGAAGTTGAGGTGCCCTATGAAAGAAAACACCTTGTAGTCTTGAACCTAGTCAGTATACCATATAATGGGGCCCAGATAAGAATATTCCACTGCATAACCTCCTTTTGGATTAAATGATTTGCCATGGGGCTTGATGTCGCTGTGCTTTAAACTTGATCAGTAATATCATCTAATCAACCCCGAATTTCCCTGGTAACCAGTGACATTTCTTTTAAGTACTTATCCTAGTTGAAAGGAATGAAAATTCTTGCTGCTGCATTGTGAAGCCTGTATGAATATAAATGGGGTCAGCAGCAAAACTCTGCCTTTGACTGATTTAGTTCATATTAATTTATTTTATAGCAGCTAACATTTTTACAAAATGAGCACAAATTAACCTTTTTATGATTTTTTATTATTATTGGGCAATTTCCAACATGTTTTATCTACAAGGACTCAGCAGCAGGGAAGCCAACAACCTCAGAGTTTATCTTTAGTCTCTAACCGCATTCGTAAGCACACCATTTTCCCTAGACACCTCAGACGCACAGAATGATCATCGGTACACCCGTAGCTTGGACTGCCCTGGGCTCTTCATTGCACTTTTGGTCGTTTGCAATGTAGGCTACATCCTTAATGGATCTGACCTGCTACTCCCATCGCTGACACACTGGCTCTGCCTCCCAGCCAGCACAATGGACGATTATCCTTACGTGGTGGCAAGAAGCTTTCCCCCGGCCTTTAGCTGAATAACCTGTCAACTCATGAGTTCCTTGTGATGAGCAAGATGAATGCAGGAGCAGTATTCTGGTAAAACTGCTCCGTGTAAACAAATGCATTCTTACTGGGCCGAGGATTTGTCAGAGGAAGTCTTGACTAATGGACCCAGAAGAGTTATGCGAAATGCGTTTCCCTTACATGTGCATTTCACGAGTGATCATGGCATAGCTGTCAGGAGGCTGCACATGGACATGTGTCTGAGAGCTGCATTCAGAGATGCGTAACAGAAAGCACATCAGACAATTACCCTTAGAACAGTTAACCAGTTGAAACAAGAATGGACTCATCTCCCGATAACAACTCTGTACCCTTGTTTTTAAAGTGAAAATGTATTTACAGTTAGCAGTTACCTGTGTTTAACATTGCACATTGTGCACAGTCAGTAATGGATTCTGTCTAATGGACTGTACAATAGCGTTAGGGCTACCAGACAATGATCAGTTAATTCAACTGTCACAATCATAAAATGTGTGGTTTGATTTTGTAAGGTAATCTTTAATCCAAAACTTGGGGAAAGTAAAAGTATTGTATTAAATATTCAGATGTTCCAAATGTTGATTTGCTTACAGAACTTTACTAAAGGTTAGCAAACTAATTCAAATTCAAAAGCCATCAGGAACACTGAGGATGGTGCATTAGATTGTTTATTAATGTCTAATGATTTATTGCAGTTGTTTTGTGCACATTTATCTAAAAGCACATATTACATATTTTATAGTCCCATTAAAAAGCACATCCTCCCTGAAATGGTTCCCTTAAGTACATGCTCCTACCAATGTGCATAAGCTTGTAGATCTGGACTTTTAGTGGTTTCACAATAACACAAGAACACAGACATTGTGACACACCAAGGTCTAAACCAAAAGGTCTACAAAGGGAAGATGCTGAACTAAATGCTTTCTTATGATTTCCAAACCTAATACTCTGAAATTGCATGCAATATTTTAATTGTACTCACTATAATTTGCTTTTGATAAAAGTGTCTGGTACTGTACTGTGAATGACGTAATTGTAATTGCACAGATCATTATTCACGCCTCACAAATGATGGTATATTATAGGCTATGTGGCATTACTGCAAGGATGTTCATGCCAAGGACTCCTTGGCTGATATAAACAGGGCAAAGGAACCTTCTATTACATATAATATAAAACTGGGTTGCTTATTTAACCCCGCCATATAGTTAAGTTAATAATATGTACCTATTTTGCATGCAATTATTTCTTAGTGTTATTGGTGCCGCACATAGAGTTGTTTAGTATAGGATGGAGCTGGTGCTTGTGCTTTGTGATTTTTAACAAATATGAATATTTATCATTAGTTATTATAGGGTGGATTTATGTTAATGCATATTTCAGGACATTTACATTTTTGGAGGAAAAGGTTAGAAATCAAATAATTTGGTGGACCCCCACCATAACTGAGGACTCCCTAAAGGTGTTGTTGAAGATCTCTGTTCTACTGTATTACGCAACAATGGAGATGCCATCTGTTTTACCACAAGAATTATGATTTTCTGGTGCACATCACACACAAGTACCATTTAATGCTCATGGAGAGAGCACAAAATACTATATAATCCTTTGGTAAATGACAGGCTCTTCATCCTAGCTGCTTCTTTCAGGTAAAGAGATAAGGACCAGAACATTGATTGGCCTGTGAAAAACCCCTGTAACTTCAATCACTGTATTCGGGCAGTCAATTGTAATTTAAGCCAACCAATCTAAAGGGAATTCCTTTTCTTATTGGCAAGATGTCTATTTTAATTGTGAGTTCTTCCTCGAATTGACGAAAATGTCACAAGTAGACTTTGGCAGGGCCGATGAAGCCAGGTGGGATTTGCATCTGAAAACAGATCCTACCAACTTTGTATGTGTGTGTGAGCGTGCACATGCTCGCACACAACAGCAAGAGCAAACAAAGCACTCACTCCACTACCACTGTAAAAGCCAACATATGTTCAGATTCTGACTGCAACATAGTGACCCCCATTATTCTAATACAACTACTCAGGGTTGTTACAATATGCCAGGTTGATGTGTGTTGGTAAAAGGTATTCTGACCTAGCCTCAGGGTTTGATATAATAACACATCTGAAGGACTACAAATACATCTCAGTGATGGTTATTATGTATACCATGTTTGCGGATGTTGTTCCCTATCATGTCTGTACACATAATACACACAGAAAGGGACCGTAAGAATACAAATTCCTGTTGTATAACGATTGCTTCTTCTTTTCCCTTACAGTAAATGCGACTAAAGAAGTGTTAACAATCTGCCCATTTCTTAAAGCGGTTTAGTAGCATGCCTATATGAGGAGTCATATTCAGATTAAACCCAACTCAGTGCCATCTTCCTCCAGGAACACCTTGTAGCTAGCCATGCACACAATGCACGTTTCACTCTATTAGGTTGCTAGAAAATAGTAAAACCTGTCTTGAGGAATGTATATTCATGTACTGTATGTGTGAGTATGCATATGTCAGTTGTGTGTTTTTATATAGGCTTATGGTTTAATAACAGTATACCATGTATCCATCTTCAAAATAATGTCCTTAAAAGGATTATAACCAAATGTATGATGAGCCATTTATAATGAGCACAGAAAAGCAATGCATGTTAAAAAGGTGAATGTTGAATAACCGAATATCAAAAAGAGCACACAGTATTGATTTAGAATCACTGTGGACTTATAAATGCAACACCTCCTTTTATATAACTGAATATAGATAACCCCAGATAAAAAACAAACAAAAGAAAAATTCCCTTACAGAAAAAAAGAAATGAATTTCACATGTGTAATCATATATGAAATTCATGTGTGTTTTTTTTCCGTAAGGATAAGTAGTGACAAGACATTTTTCTCTACACTTCCCACTGCTTGCATATTGCTATACTGAATCAAAAACTGATTCTCAACAGATCTAGTTGGCTTCAGGGAGTGTGAGGCAGTTGTATATGGCTCCGCTGCTGTTACTGCATATTAGTGGTTCACAAGCAAGCATCCACACACTGCTGAGGTGTGTGGATGCAGGAGTTTATGCCGGTTTACATGAAGAAGAAAACATGACCCACTGCTAGAGTTATAATTTACAATATAGTGCTGTTATATAATGTACTCTGACACTACTCTGGGACAGTGAAACACCGCATATACAGAAATTGTGCAGATCATATTTTTATTATGATAATGTTCAATCTTTAATGTCCCTAGATAACAAATGAATGTAATACATTCACAAATATAATAATGCAGAAACATATACATTTAACAATATATTTTACATTTACCTTTAATGTTCCTTTCCATTTCTATTCTTGCGAGTGGGAAATAAATAATTAAACCAAGACGTGTGCCTGGGAGTGTACTGTCTGTGTTTTTGCGACAATCAACATTCCTGTGCTGTTCCTTTAACAGGAGGGGGTGTGGTATAGTTCTCTCCAGGTGTTTGGCATTATACGGCGAGTATGGGGGGGATAAACCAGGAGCTTCCTGCAGCTTCAAACAGAATGCACAAAGCCAAACAGAAACCACTAGCCTGCCAAATGGCAGGAGCTGCCTTGTCATCAACTCTGTTGGTTCACAGGCCATCGACAGCAATGTAATAGACTAGGGTTTCAACTGTGCTTTGAGAGCAGGGAAACGCCAAGTAAATGATTTTTTTGGGATTTAAAAACACCATCAGATAAAATGATCCGCGATATAAACCTGAGCTCTCAAATAGCCTTAAAATAAAGGCAACGATGCTTATGGTGACACTAGTTGTGACTTTATAGTCTGCCCAGTGTTTTGTACTGATCCCAGCTCTTGCTCACTAGGTAAGGATGAACTACAACGAGCCCTTTGATAATGCCTTCCAGTCCAGATGGGTTGATTCCCTGGTGGAGCCACAGGAAACACTTTTCCTTCTGGAGGGAATGAGTGAGCGGACTACAACACCAGGCAGCAGAGTCCTCACCGTGCTTCTCCTCTCATCCCTGTAAGAGGGTTGGACGTAATGGGGTTCCTCTCCTCCAACTCCGTCTGCTCTCCAGATACACAGTGAACAACTTCCTGCCAGCTATCTCTGGGTGGGTGGTATCTTTTGTCATACTTTAAAGTCAAACTGACAATGGGATGTGAGGACGCACTGGTGTGACCTCAGTGGGAGCAGAGGTAAGCTTTTAAGCAACCCTCTCCTTGCTTAAGGGGATAGGGGTAATGACATGCCTGGGAGAGTCAACATCACCCCCTTCCCAACACACACACACACACACACACACACACAAAACGACATGGCCAAACCAATCCATAAATAAGCGATGGCAGGTTGGTTAATAGTGTGTTGCCCGGCTACACGTGATTTATAGGGCAGGAGAAGCAGGGGATACGTACAGCGCAGCGCAAGAGTAAATGCAGTTTGATTGACAAATTCAGAGGTGGGAACAAATGCTTTTCATTGAGAAACATGTATTCACGCACGTACAATATGCTATCATGTAACTGAATAATAAAGTGCGGCTTTCCCAGGCCCAGTGGGAATAAACTGGACCTGGATCTAATAGCAAGAAAACATGGCTCCTCAATCTCCCTGTGGCAACAGTGTGACCCAATGACCTCCTGTCATGGCAAATGACAACGTGTTTGATGCAGGGATATTTTATTCATTCTATTAATATTGCATCAGTCACCTACACTGCAGTGCTGTTTCTGGGTGCACACACCTGCTCCAGCGAACACAAGACTTAGTGTTTACATTATCCTCCCTCCTCAACAACACGGGCAAAAACAGCCTATTTTGAGAAGCTTTACTATAGGCTACTGTATGGCAAATAATTACTTTAATAATAATAATAAAAATACATTTAATAATTTCACCTGGAATAAATAAATACATAAATAGACAGATTAATAGATAGAATGAATGAATGAATGAATGAACCTGTTTCAGTGAGTTTGTTTATGTGTTATGTCTACCATACTGGTACATACAGGGGGGCCACTGTCACATTCCTGAATGTGGAAGTGACAAATGTGTTTGGACCAGACAGACATATTTAACCTATGGCATTTGCTTCCAGTTTCATTTACGCGACACGCGGCCTCTGTGTTCCTCGGGCGCCGTCTCCACCACTGTCGGCAGAATAGATCACACTGCAGAGCTTCAATCTCCCTCGAATCAATCACAGAGATGATTCTCTGGAAAAGGAGAGATAAAAAAGCGAGCCGTGCCTGTCAGGGTATTAGAGTGGAGGACATCAATGCCTCACTTACGACAGCTAGTCTGCAGGGGCCACGTCCCCAGACAAGAGGACGAGACAGAGTTCACCGGCATTCGATACGAAGTTTGGCCTCAGTATTTGGACCGCAGAAATACTACGAAAAGGAAGAGACAAATCCAGCTGCAACGCCTTGATGTAAATGTCATCTGGATAAAAATCTATTTCACGATTCGTTCACGGGGCCGGGAGTTGCAAATGGACATGAGCACTGAGGCTTTTCAGCTGCCCTCTTGGCGAATAATGGCTCTGTCCGCACAAACACAGGGTTTACGATGTTTTCTCCAAGGTGCACATCAACAATACTCCTGGGGATAATTCAAAAGTTTGGATAGTTTTTTTTCTTCTTTTTCTGTATTTTCCCCGTCTCTCCTGTGGCATTGTTGCTTCTCATTTCCAACACAGCATGAAAGGCCTCAAAATAAAAACATCTTAGGAGCAAATCACCATCACCATGGCAACAGTATTGATCATCACTCCTGGGGCCTTCAGAAAAATCTATCCCTCTGTCAATTTCCCAGCATTAACAGTTCAGCAGCCACTCGTGCCCTAAATAGGCACGATATTTAGTGTCTGGTATTAAAATCTACAATCACTATTTTGCCTCCCTGATGTTTCATTTATCACAGCGGGGGAGATGCACAGTGGCCTGATTAAATGAGGAGGCCTATCAGCGCTGAGGACAATCCCAGTAGCAGGTTGGGTGGAGGGAAGGTTTATGACGTACAAGCTATGCTATGCTTACAAAGGTGTGTGCTGATAATCAAATCAAGAGGGAATTCAGGTATACACTGTACAAAACATTTGGGGGAGGGAAAATTAATTGCTTTTCTGTCAGAACAGCATTTTCACCCATGTTTTGACTAAATTAATTTGCTACTTGATGGATTGAAGTTGAAAACAATCTTAGAAACCTGTAATTGCGGCCATATGCTAATCAGACGCTGTAAGACAGATGAGAGTAAATGACTCTGAACTGTCTGTTTTTTTCTTTGATTAACATCATAAATCTTTATCAATACCATCATTGCCATGGGTACAACAGTTAAAGAATATTTTTTAATAATCCACCTTGAGCGTTAAAGTTTAACAGTGCGGATCGACATGGCCAATTGCGGATGTATGGCAAGACAGCTTAGAGATTAGCATAAATGCAGAGTGACTGGCTGTGCAAATGCAGGAAGGCGCTGCGTGACGGGTGCTGTCGACCCACTGATTCCCCCAGCTTGATTGCCATGCCAATGCTAACGTGTCACAGCGCTCACCGACTACACCTACACGCCGCAGTTTGACACCGCGCAGACATGCTGGCTCCTCCCGGGGCGAAGAGGAGAGGAGAGAGGGAATTAGGGAGCTGCTTGTCTCCCCTCCCACCCTATGGCTTTAATGAATGCATGGATGTTAATGTCTGACAGGCGGCTGAAAACACCACGTCCCATGTTAGGACACAAACAAAGAAATAGGCCCCATTATGCTTGCATACAATTGGGAGGGGGGAGAACAAAAAACACCTCCGGGTGTTTGTAAGGCTCATCAGTTTATCTGTCCAGCCCGCGGAGCCACAAAGCCTGAGTGGATGACTGAAGTGGTCTGTTGAAGACAGGATCTGCTGTTTGTGTGTGTGTGTGTATGCGTGTGCAAGTGAGAGACAGAGAGACTGAGATAGAGAGAGAGAGAGAGAGAGCGAGAGAGA
>JAODUG010006242.1:1286-28462 GCA_027564795.1 Aphredoderus sayanus | reverse complement strand
CAGGGAAATCGCTGGAGATCTGTCATGAAAAAAATATTGGAGAGAAAGAGAGAGAGAGAGAGAGAGAGTGTGAGAGATAGAGAGGGGGAGAGAGAGAGAGGGGGAGAGAGAGGGAGGGAGAGGGAGAGAGGGGGTGGGAGAGAGAGAAGCATCTGGAATGAGGCCAGTACAACAAGCTGCTACACCTCACTGGCTTATTTAAAACACAGCCGCTCTCCTCCAATGTGAGGCACAATATTTGTCTTATTCCTTTTTCTTTCTTTTTTTATAAATGTGAATGTCCTTGTAAATGAAGCCTATGGTGGAAATTCGGTTGTGTGCGCAATGTGGTCAGAGCACCACTAATACAGGTGAATCACATTAACATTTAATTCAGTGTCAGCTTGGCTCTGTTCTGGCGTGAGCATGTTGCTGGCTGTTCTGTAAGGGAGCAGCTAGATAAGGCACAAGCAGACTAATATTAATGTAGAGCTGTTGCTGCAATAAACATCTTTACTCATGCCAAAGTGTTCCCAGCAGACTGTGTAAAAATGACATGTCATTTTGTGAGGTTGTATTGTGTAGTGAAACACTGTAAGCCTTTGTTGTACAACGCATCATGTAGGATTTATTCTAGTACAAGTTAGAATGCAGAGGTTTGAAAGAGGTTTCCTATGTCCTTACTATGTATTTACTGTAACAAATTGCAAAGGACATTGAAGGTGTAATTTCCTTCTCCGTTCTACTGTGTATCTGACAACAAGACATTGATGAAAATAATAACAAAGGCACAATGCATCCTCGGCCTGGCCTCGTCACTGCTGCTTGGGCAAAGAGAAACCTCATTCTAGAAGGCTGCAGTGGGTGGAAACAGTTGCATATTGTGACGCCTGGCGGATCCACAGTACGTCCACGGGGGCTAATCTGAAGATGGCGCCGTGGCAAACTGTGGCACGAGTATCTCTGTAGCCTGATTGAAAAGACTCAGGCTACAGAGCTGCTGCTGTTGCAGCTGTTGCATTCACGATGGCACGTAAACCATTTTGGATGATCCACTTTGTTTCCAGAGGAGTTGTATTTGTTTACATCATCGCCCCGATGGCCTGGGGAGAGTTTACGGTTATGGCATGCTGTCCTTGGGATATTATTGATGCAGGGAATGAGGAACAAGGAGTCTTGTGACTCCACTGTTAGACGGGAGGACAGAAAGCAACAGGCCGGAGGGGGGGAGGGCCTCAGTGCCACGGCAGTCTGTGTTTAATTTTGCATGCGTCTGCCTCCCTTCCCGCATTGGTTTTGTTCCTCTTTGAAGTAGCACTCTTTAGGAAGGCACTGATTTTCCAGGCATGAGGAACTTTGATCCCCCAAGTGCCTCTGATAGCTTAATGGTGAGCATCAGTCCAGGGGTTCTCAGGGTGTCTGAATCACTGGCCCAGTGGAAGCATGTCACTACATTGTGTTTGTGTCTTTAGGCTGCAGCCGATGAGGCCGTTTCCGTGCAAGCAGCAACAGTGGCCACGACAGTATCACGTTTACAGTGACCCATACAGCCTTTTAATTGGCTTAATCCCCGCCATCTGTGTGCATGCATTGGCTCTGCAGATGAGTAATGTGCAGTATGTCTACATCAGCGTGTGTTGTGCATTGCAGAAGACAGTGGTGGTGATTGTGTGGGTGATGACGGGGCCAGCGGTGTTTGTGGCGGTGCCAGTGGTGCTGGAGCCATCGTTGCCGGTGCTGGGGACTGTGACGGTGTTGGTGACGATGGTGGGGACAGCAATGTGAATGAGGGCGGCGCCAGCAATGGAGGTGAGTAAACATTGTGTATCATTATGAAGATAAATGACCATATTGAGCTGTCCGGGCTAGGTAAATGACGCCATATATGCCTCTCATTCTGAAACGAAGAGTCATATATGGTTGTCAGTCAATGTGATTGTGTACAATTTGTCATTAAAAATCTATTATAGAGTAAATATGTGATGTTTTGTGATGTTAGTCTGTGATGAGTTGTGTAGCATACGCATACTGTATGTATTCATGTTTTTTAAATATAAATGTATATATAATTAATTATTTATCTTCGCATAAAATACTATAGGCTATGGCTCTGACAGCACACAGAAACTTTTGAAACATTTATTTAAATGCAGTTCACATGCCCCAGGAAAGGAAATTATTGTAATTTTGATGAATTAGTACTTATCTTAAGTGGCAGACGTCTGAACAGCCCTCAATTCAGATGTTCTCAGTAGCTGCCTACAATACCGCAAGGTCCTTGACCATCCTCATGTCTCGTTTTGCTTGTATTCTCTCATCTAGATGCAATGAAAGATCAGGAACCCCCTCCTCTCGACAGCGCCCAGCCCAAAGGTAAGGGCTTGCGGGAACATCTCTCCAGCTGCACATGACTCTATTTACCAGGAGCCTTATTAGTGGCCACAGCTGCCGAATTAAAATTCACTTGGTTTAGAGAACCCTCGGTGCAGCAGAGTGGGCCTCATCCCGTTTTACCCGTTTTCTCTCCCTCCATCTCCCGCCCTCACTCCTTCTCTTTCTCCCTCCCCCTTTCCCTTCTGTCCGCTCTCCCTCCATCTCTCCCTCCATCTCTCCCTCTCTCCTTACTTTACTTTCTCCATCCCTCTCTCCCTCCCTCGCCCCCTCCCTCTCTCCAAACCCCATCCACTCCTCCGCCTGTTTCCCCACCTCTCTCCGTAGGGCCAGGCGGCAGGCAGGCAGCTTGTGTGTGCTCCTCCAGGGCCAAATGCATTTGTAAAGCGTCTCCTACTGTCTCAGGTGCGCAGCAGTGACCCTGATATTCCTGGTCTCAACATGTCAGCACGTCTTTGGAGATTGAGTGTGATGAATTACCCCCAAACCCAACCATCACACGTTTAATAAATCACACGGGCGACGCGTATTATTTTAACATGCGGGCGCCACCGACCGCAGGGGCAATAATCAAGCTGATAAATCATATTTGATAAGGATGCAACGATGTTGTTATTTTCAGGGCTCCACCGAGACATAGACAATTCATGGCGTATACAGATGCAAGCATTCAGATTACATGCAGTCTCATTGTCTGTGGCTTTAAAAAATAGTCGGTGCGAACGAATGTAACTCCGATTTGTGCCATGAGCTGATACCAGGTAGAAAATATAGCAAGTGTATGAACCAGGTTGGCAAATACAATCTGGAGGTAAACATAAACATTACCACGTAGCGTGCCGGAGAAATGAAAGGCACATTGTCGAGCAACAGTGTGGATGATGGATACACTGCATATACAAATGCTGTACACTTAAAATATACAACAAAAACAACAAAATAAAGCAACCCTTCACTGGATTTTTTTCAGAACCGCTATTCTAACATTAACATTAGTAAAGGAAAGGTTGTGTTGTTTTGTAGTAAACTTTCACCATAATATGCCATAATTTATGTACAGTAATCTTTATTTATTTCATAATAATCCCAGTTTCCCAGTGAATGAGACATGTTATATCCGACATGCCTTAGAATATAGTCAAACCTGATTCAGTGCACACTTGAATCACATTAAAATGTCCCAGAAATACATCTCTCCCAGTGGATCAGTGAGATGGAATCCCCTATGAATCTACCATTTCTTGTTCCCTATGCAGAACCCGACGAGAAGAAAGAATGACCGACTGAGGGAAAGACAATCAACTTCATCTGACAGCCAGCAAACTGTGTGAAGGCCCACAACACCAGTTTTAGGGCCTGTAGTCAAATGGCTTCTGAAACTGGCCCAGGAGAACCAGATATCCACAAGATATTCACATCCCCAAAATGTATTTCCCCTTTTTGTTTTCTCTCTCTAGTATGACATTCATCATGGCACAGTACATATCAATCTTTGAATATGTGTAGAGAACCTTGCTATAGGACTTGAACATATCAACCTAAAAAAAATATGAGCCATACCTCACTGTGTGTTAGTCATCTGCCATGATGCCAGCTGTATGCGATGAGATTAGATTACCCCAGATCCCATCATTTCTTCCATCTGTATCCAGTGTGAGCGCATGGTGAATCCGTGAGAGGACCTTTTCTGATACTAGACAGCTACACTGACCCCCAGTGGGCTTAGGTGACTCTTAACATCAGCCCAGCCGTCCTTCCACTTAGGAAGCTTATGGCCTGACATTACCCGTCATGACGACACGCACCGGTTGTATGCCATGACAACACCTTGTATCTGTAGGCTGTCACCTGCCGTGTCCCCGCGCACACACACACCGCTGCATTTGTCAAATAAGCCAATACCTTGACACTAACACTGGCCGGGGTCTCTGCGGTGACACGCTTCAAAATAAAAGCGTCTCCCTGGCCTTTTTTCCTCAGCTCGACATTACTAATTACTTCAGCGCTCCACAGCAGCTGTTTGTTGCTTGGCTTGTTTTACTGCTCGCCCACGTCTCCTCTGAGTTGAGGACGTGAGTGTCTTTTAAGGAATCGTTTTAGTCTTTGGTTTATGCCTCTATTGTTTCCGTTGCATGCCAGAATTGCTTTGAACGTCACCACCACATGAACGGGAATGAGTCCTCTCGCTTTTGCTCGTCTCCTAGCCAGATTGTCTATAATTGTATCGAATGAATCTGCCTTATTTCATATCAGATGTCACAATCACAGACATAAGGAGAAGGTCTATAGGTGCAAGTTTTTTTGGTTGTCTGTTGCTTGCAGATGATTTGTAATTTTAAGTACAGTATATCATGTAATGGCTAATACCTCTTGTTAATATTCCTTGGTTATTCTGGGTTGATTAATTATAAAAAAAGATATCTCTTTTAACTATTGTCATGATTGATGATTTATTTTCAGTGGTGCCATACTTAAGATCAAATGAATTAGTTATATGAAATGATGCCTTCATACTTTGATGTTTGCTTTGCTAAACAATAATGAAACTAACTAATAAAGTTTAGGTGGAAAACCTCAGTGTGTCGTGTACCAATGTTTTATTATAATTATTATTATTATTATTATTATTATTATTATTATTATTATTATTATTTCACATAAAAACTGTTATGGCATTTCTTTTCAGTGGATTAAATAAATATCCTATCACTAGAGATGTCAAGTAGGGTAGCTAGAACAAAATGAACATGACATCGTTTTCAGTAGTAAACAATTAGACTATCTTTTCATCTCCAGCATGGGTCTCCTCAAGCCGTAGGGCCTTTCCTCGCATCAAATGAGGGAATATCTGCCATGTCAGACCCTTCAGGGCTACCATTAAGAAACTCACCAGCAGAGCTGTGAAGACTTTGATAACAAAACTGTAAAGTCTCTAACAGGGCAGTGTCACACATTTTGAGAATACCAGTTATAGCTACAGTACTGTATGTAGACATTGAAGTTTGAAGGGACAGTATGTAGTACTTATTATTATTATGTTATTTTACGGCAGGGTTAATTGTAAATATATAATTTTTTATAAGAAAGTTGACTAGCACAAAGGAGAACACAATGGTGAGATGTGCTAACTAAATATTTAATTAAATATTCCCTTTCTCAGTTTGCATTAAATTAGTATATTGCTTTCCACCATAACCCATCCTGGTTTGTGAATATTAACGCAAATAACCTTTTGAATTATGTTGTATCTGGCAACACAGCCATCTGATGATGGGAACATCTTACCGGATCAACATGACAAAATGTTTATTTTATTTCTGCATATACCTGTAAGCATATGTGTTATATAATGAGTAAACACACACTGATTGTTAATTGTGGTTCAATGGAGCCTCCATTTCTAGAATAAAATCTGGTCAGGAAATGTTCATGTTCCAGTACAGCTCAACGTTTATTGTCATCAGACAATATGATAAGATGTGGCATCCACAACGGGAAAAAGACAGGTTTTTCTCAACAAGCCTGTTTACGTATTAACTTTTCCGCACAGGGAAGTTCTCGGGAGGATTCTGTACCTGGAACCACAACGGTTTCAATTTTTAATGATCTTATTTCAATGCTGCACGTCAAAAGTGGAGGGTTCGATGATCTTTGGCAGCAGGTAGCGTCAGGAGAAACAAACTCATTCCACAGGCTCAGTGCTTTGCACAGTCTCCTCTGCATACAAAACACTAATACTGGACTCAGGGAGACTTCTATATATAATGGTTGCTGTGTGGGAGTGGTGGTAATAACAGACATTCTTCATTATTATCGCCTATCTTGGCTGCACCACATCCATAATGACCAGATAGAAAATATATTCAAATTCATGTATGTATTATGGTTATTTAACACATGAAGCACTTGATGTCCAACTGTGTTTCTGACCAGCAGGGGGCGACCTGATAAACTATGAAGTGCTCTGTGCAATCCATTTTCAGATGAAATCTCTATGGTCCTTTTCTTGCATAAGCATGAAATACAGCCCTCTATCTCCCTCTGGCTATGTTTTCTTTCAAGAACCCTCATAATGTACTCAGAAATATCGTATTTGGCCACACGGCGGCGTCATCTGATTGTGTATGATTTGTGTGTTTTTCAATTGGCATTGCTGTGTGTATTTATTTATTTATTAATTATTTCTTTATGTATTTATGTTGATTTTTTATGCCTTTTAACCCTCCTGTTGTCCTCGGGTTTCAAAGTCACATCTTGCTTTGCCAGCAGTGCAGATGATATGTCTGTGTAAGCTGTAAAATTAGGTTTTGCGCCTTCTATCTGCCACAAAGAGCTAGTGATTTGGGTCATTTTGACCCAGAGGACATCACGGGGGTTAAATCTATCCTTTCTCTCTCTCCCTTGGTAATCTCCTACAACTACACTCAGCTTCCACTCTCTGTCAACGGTGACCCAAAGCTGTTAAGACAACAAGCAAATTGGAGAAATTAATTATAGCTCCAAATATTTAAATCCCATTGCTAGATAACTGTTTTTTTTATTTATTTATCTGAAGCACAGTGTTTGTCCTTCATGAAAATTCATTACCCCCATGAGAGGAAAAGACTACACTATAGGTGAGCTAAGCTCAGATAAACATTCTAATTGGGATGAAAATTGACGGCATTCATTATGGATGCCTGTTTTCAAAGGCAGGCAAAGCCATCGCAATTTTGCTTTGAAAATGTGAGAACACAGATAAACGTGCACAAGACACAAGACGTTCGTGCACAATATTTGTTGACTGAAATTTGTCTCATGCTGGTGCCTCTCATAAAAAGGGGGAAAATAACAGATAAAGAAGATAAAATCAACAAATTCAACACAACAATTACATTTTAAACAACGAAGCAGTTACCCAATCATTACTAATAACAGCTCAGTCAGAACTGCCTTTCTGTTAGTGAGAGATAGGTATTAAGACTGAGACAGTGTATTTGACATTTAAACTAATCTTTTCAAGTCAGGGGTCTAGTTCATTTTGTGCAATTACAGCTGTTTGAATATAAAGCAACCATTAAGGGTTGAAGAAAATGAACTTTTAACTTTTTCTTTTCTGTCCAGATTTTTGCACCCATGGACTTTTTATTCCATGGGAATTTTACATAACTCTAAAAAAGTCTAATTTGAAGTTTTCATTAAGTATCAGATGATTATGAAACCCATATTCACTGGCTAGTTGTTGGCAAAGCAGCAGCACAAATACGGTACTGCCTTCAGTTTAATTGAAGATTTGTCAAGAATAACCATAGATAAACCACAGTTAAATTGGCAACCTCAGAATTGTCCTCATTAAATACAAGATTGAAGCTTTTATCTTGGCAAACAAACTTCCTTTTGAACTACTGTAGCTTCAAAAGCACAATCATGAGCTTGTTTTATTGTAGTTCTGTTTGGAGTGGGGGGTGTTAAATAGAAATTAAATATTAAAATGGTGACTCCACTTTTAGGGGCACTAATAAACAGCAAAAAGGGTTAATGTGTTAGTTCCTATTAGTGACAGAAGCCATTAAACTACTTCTGGTCTGATTTTCCAACAGACAGATTATCTGTTGGGAAAAGCCAACAACTAAATGGCTCTAAAATGTTTTGCAATTAAATTAGACATTCATAAATGCATTATCTTACTGCTTGTGTAAAACCTTCTACTGGGTCGTGAGCATCTAGATTATGCTAATGAATTCTAGCTCCATAAAAACAGTTTGTCACCTGGGTCTGGATGAGGGTTCTTTGGCATGAAACAGCCGTTCATATCGTGAATAGAATTATAGTGGAAAGAGGTAGACCCTTAAGGCCAGACTGCTGATTAGTGGCACTGGCACCTAACCATATGGGTGAAATAAAGAACAAATATGTACTGTCAGTCTTTTGATATGTAAAGTGGGCAGAACATTTTCATTTACTTTAGCAGCTAAGTCATTTAAAAACAATGTTTAAACTGATATATTAGGATGTTCTTTATGTAGCCATTAGATGCACAATGTATTATCAGAATTTATGTAATATATACATATAGAGTATGAATTAATAGGATTGCCAAACCTCCAGAATTGGGCAGCCATCCAAAATTACAGATGTAATTAAATCTTAGGTATATCAGTCTACATTGATCATATACTATAAGCAGTTATGTAAACTCAAGATGCCTTAGTGTTCGAATTAAAGTATTCTGGGTAGATCTTTAGAGCAACTGACATGTGTGTATAATTCAATATTTGTTGTCGCTTCACCATGAAAATTAAGCATTACATGAAAAATCCATTAAAGTGTTGATTAACAGCGAGATTATCATTGTGATACCTTTTGATCAGTAACATTTTTTCCCCTAAATGTAACTGTAACTCAACATAGACTCCTGAATATGCACCGTAAATCCATTCATAGCCTTTGCCAATATCTACACGTTTGTCAACAATACTGCAAAGAATTACATGTAATAATAACTTTAATTATTTTCCCTGCAGTATTATGTCTTTTAAATGACGTCTTAGTGAGAGGACGGATAAGCTTGATTGCTTTTTGGATTTCTGCTCCACCACTCTGCACTGACAGGGCCTTAGGGGTCTTGCAATACATCCAAGTACTGTTGCCTTAGCAACAGGCTCTGGTAACTGAGCCTTACATGCATTCAAAGTAAGGTGAATAGAATTTAGCTGTTGGAAGCGTAAATAGAATGGGATTAAGATCATCCTCTACTGTGAAAAGGCAATACGGACAAAAAGTTATGAAGTTAACACATACTACTAAATAATAATTCGCTTTTATGGCATAGGGAATATAGATTTATGACATGTATAAAGCAAATTTTGACAGAAAGTGTCAACTCAACTGCTCAGTGTGAAGTTCTTGAGTTTTTGAATTCTCTGGTTTAAGTGTACTGTATGCTGTGGGTTCTATTACTTAAATGAATCTATAGCGAGCCAATGATGAGTGACAGAATAGTAATATCAAAGCACTGGGTCATTAATTTGATGCTTCCAGCAGGATTCTTCTATTCCTTGGGCACTATAAGACAAAGGACAGTTTTTGTTAACAATGAAGAATAGCTATAGAATCTATATGCAAGGGACATGTTGAAGTGCAGTTCCGAATGTGTGATGGTGTGACCCTTAAGTGCATACTGTATGTATTTATTAATTCATAGGTAAGGGTGGAGGAGCACTGCTCTTTCCCACCAGGATTCATTATTTTCTGTCTCCAACTCCTGCTGGTTATGTTAATGTGTCTGAATTTCCATAACAAAATCGGCATCAAGGTGGGCTGGAAAACCACTTCTTCAATTTAAATTCCCTATCCCTCAGCCTGCAATAGACTGTGCAAGATTTACAGTATTGTTAGAAGGGCCAAGCCACCGCAGAGCATGGTAAGATAAAGTTATAATAATGGTGTCTGTGTCAACAATTCAACAGTCATCATTATATGGCTGCTTATTGTTATTTCCTAGCACATCAACTACAACCCTTTTTAGCACAAAAGGTGAACATGTATTTTGAACATTTTTATGGGAACTTTACACATATTTCTGACATGGCAGTGTATGAGGTGCACCGTATGGAATGTGTGGCATGAGTGTTGATTCATTTTGAAGGTGCATAATTGTACTGAGTTCATTAATTATTGTATAATTCATTTAGCATCATTGTCAAATTGCCTGAGCCTGGAGAGGTGCTAACGATCCAAGGGATCTGATAGCGATGATTATAATTACACCAAACACCACTTTTAGGCTTTCCTGTCACCGAATATCACAGCTCTCCCATAAGATGCAACTCACACAAAAACACCTCATGCAGTAACACACAGGGAGATTTTCTCATTCACTGTTAATTAGCTCATTTGTTTTTCTGTGTAGGGAAGAAATACGCAAAGAGACCGGGGAAAACAAACTTAGGTAACAAAGTTAAGGCGCACATCTGCGCTGAGGTGTCTAGATTAGAACAGACAGTGTCATTAATGGAGAGAGGATGGAGTGTCTGAATGCTGGCCATGCCATCTTCTCTCTCGTCTTCAGGCTAAAAGCCTCTTGTCACCGCTGACAACTCCAGCAATTGATTAAGTCATTCCTGTTGAGAGGAAGACAGTGGGGTGTCACAAGGTTGCAATTATGATGAATGTTCTGTTTATCTTTTAACTATGGGAGTGTAAAAGGGAGACCTTCTTTCTGCTATACTAAGAAAATCTGTACACTTAACAAGTATCACTGCTCTCGGGAATGTTGAAGACTTGATGAAGTCACGGAGAAAGGCAAGTCTGGGATAAAGATACAGAAAGAAAGAACTGCATTCACAAATGATGTGTTGATATTCAATACATAATAGGCCCACACACTATAACTATTGGTCAGGAACCCCAGAGGTGTCCTGAAACTAATTCAAGTGTAATAATCTATTAACATCATTATCCTGTTTAGATTAAATAAAATGCGCATAGATTTTCAATATTGGTTTTGTTTTTTTATTTATTTATGCTGTTACATAATTCCATTTAAATAAATTGTCAACTAAATGAAGCTGTTGATCTTTTGCCAAGATAACCAAATAAATGCAGTACAAAAACTCTATTAGATAACATTTCTCTGGGATCTTCGTCAGGTGTACAGTATGTGGAGCATTATGAAGTGCACTATCTAGTTTTTGGGCTTGTTATGGCAAACAAATTCAGTTAAATCTGGCTGAATCCGTTTATTTATCCCCCTATAAGCCATGTGCATCTGTCAGGCCATCAATCTTTTAATGTAGACTGTTAGATCTGAGCGTGGGTCCTTCATACCATCAGTGTCTGTGTCTCAATATCTCCCATCTCCAGCTCTTCGTGGCTCAACACGTTCTCCTCTAGTATATATGACCAATCCTCTCAGGAGCCAATTGAGAAGCTAACCGCCACATTCCCAACTTCTATCAGCCACTGATAACGCAGGCTTTGACCATCTGTCAGGCCCTGTGACTGTTGGCTATAAACTTCAAGCTTCGTCTTTGTATTCATCTGTTTCCCTGGAGGAGAGGCGTAGGCAGTGACTGAGAGCCAGGACCGAAATCAGAGAGGAGAGAAATCAATTACTACCTTTGCTTGTGCCTAAAACAAGCCGTGTCAGGGAGTGGCTACAAAGGAGGACAAAAGGGGAGCACGGCCCTTCAACCTCCAGGACCGCAGGAGAGGAGGAGAGCACCCTGTCACCAGCGCTGACAGGCAGCCATTTGCTGGTATCTAGAAGCTAAAAGGTCCCTGTCACCTTTCAAAACGGGCTCCAGACAACTCATGTGCAATCTCACCTGCATCACTGATTGACAGGTTGGCAATAATTCAAAACACAACAGCTAAATAAGTGAGTAGTAACATTACAAAATATATGAAAATCAGAAAGTCAGAAAGATAAATAAGCTGTTCAGCATTATTGAGTTACGCTTAGTTGCAAGAAGGCAAGGTATGACATTTTAATTCAGAAGCAGCGCTTCAGGTTACAGAAAAACTCTCTTGAACGATTTCCTGCTACTGTAGCTTTCTTTAACAATATCTCTGCAGTTCAACTACGCATGCGATAAACTGAACTTCATCACAGCAAGAATAATAATTGCTCTGGTTCAATAAAAAAACCTTTTACAAACATATTTAAACGTGTAACTAAACCCCTATTTCTTTTAGAAGTGCATCCCATTCAAATAAAATGAAACAGCAGGAGAGCAGAGTGGAGCAGTTACTGTAGGATGTGTTCAAATGTATGTGGGATCTTGCAAGGAAACAGCATTGAGATGTTTGTATTGTTATGGACATTTGCTGAATGGAGCGGTACACTTACTTTTGACAGTGCTCTTAGTGGGAGAAAAACAAACCTTTTAGAACAAGCTGAGAACTAATCATTAATGGGATTGTATGTCTGCATTTTCACACAGAGCGTTGCGTTGCGGTTGTCCATTACTTGATGCATCACAAACGATGATGGGAATGGTGGTGTAACCCCTCTGTCAGCATCCCTCCTTCATTCACAGAGACAAACGCTAGGGGCGTGGCCAAACACCAGAAGCAGGATGATGTACTGTAACTTTACTTATTCCAAATATTTCATTTCATAAAATCCTGTGTTTAACCTGTGGTCTTACCTTATGAAGTCATATGAAGTTGAATTTACATATAACCTTACATGAATTATTCATACTAAGACCAAAGTACAATAGTTTAGATTAGATATTCTTAGACTAACTGGTTCAGAGATCAAATATACAAACAGCAGCACACCACATCACAGTGCTGAGAGGCGTTTCTTATGTGGTCTAACTTAAAATAACACCCACCTCAAGTAGTCACAAATGCCCTGAAAGCCACAAACATTCAATATAACACTGAATACCTCCAGCCACTCTGTTTTGAGGCCATTTGTATAGTTACAGTAGAGGAGCCCTCCACACTATTACCAGCCACTAAAAGCCACACAACCTTCAACTGTTTTATCCAAACCCACCAGTGAAAACTAGCAGGAGACTGGTTATCTTGACATCAACACAGTGTGTCTGTCTGTTTGCATAGCCCACCCAGACATACTGTACGTCTTTCTGTCTGTCACGGCCTGTGCACCTGTAATTGTACGACTGTATGTGTGGAGTATGTGTGTCCGCAGAGAGGAGACTTGTCACGAAGGCTTTCTTCCATCCATGCCCTGGGGACAGCATGCCCATCAGCCTGGCATGATTGCAGGCGTGAGAGGGTCTGATTGTGTGATACTGGAGCGTGAAGCCACTGCACGGGGATGAATGGGTGGTGGGGTAGTGGTCGGGGGGGAAGGGAGACCCAGCTGGCGACAGATTCTAATTGGCCTGAACAGGTATCCATGGCTGGACAGATCCATATGCAGTGTGGATCCAAGGGCCAGGAGCAAAGGAGCAAGGCCAGGAGAAAGAAGAGCAGGAGGAGGAGGAGGGTGCGAGGCTGGTCACAGTTCGGCAGGCACAGCCTCTGAGATGTGGGGGGCAGAAAGAGCCAGCTGTCATCTTCCTGACAGGAGCCTGCCGCTCCTCCATGTGTACATACTACACACAGGCTGAGTGAACACTCCATACACAACCATATACACAACCACCTCAATCAAGCCACGCCTAGAAGGCTCTACTGGAAGAGAGTATATCTGTAAAAAAAAAAAAAAAGATACACCGGAGACGTAAAAAATAGAATGGTCCTGAAACTAACCAAAGGCACTTTGAACGTTTCAATGCTGCCTGGCACGGAAAACAATTAGGGTCGATTTAACTGGAGGTGAGCGCACATAGGGGAGAGGAGAGGGTGGCCCCCACCCTCATGCCAGTTAGATGGAGGGTGTTAGCGCATGTCGTGCAGACTCGTGCTCGTGGGGGCGAATCGATTCCCTTCACACTCTCAGCAGCATTAATTAATGATGTGTTCTGTGTATTGCACAGCGACTGGCTGTCACGCCACAGCCCTACTTTCGCTTTTACGTCTCCTGTACGACCCAGAACCTCCAACCCTATGTCCTCCTGCTCCCCTTGTATGCTTCCTTGAGATTTTTGTTTTGTTGTTTTTACGAACATATGACTACTAAGAACACAAATGCACTCGCACGTAAACGCTGACACAACCATAAATGTACCAATAAGGATTATAATATCGTAACAGAATATATGCTTCCATGCAACATAAATTCTTGTGTGTCATTCATAGGCCTTTGTTTTTATTTATTCATTCACTTTACACCCGAGCAGATGTCTGGAGGGCAGACCACAATTCTGTTTATGAGAAAAGAGAGAGAGGAAGAGAAAAGGAAAACAGTTATGGCTTACTGCTGCCCCCTGCTGTCATAAGAGTGGTACTCGTATATTGTTTTTGTGTGTGTGTGTGTGTGTGTGTGTGTATATATGTAGTACATCCATGACCCTTGTGATGTCCTCTGGGTCAAAATGACCCACATCACTAGCTCTTTGTGGCAGATAGAAGGCACTAAACCTAATTCTACATCTTACACAGACATATGATGTGCACTGCTGCCACAACAAGGTGTGTGTTTGAAACCCAAGGACAACAGGAGGGTTAAAAGGCACGGAAAAAAAAATACATAAAGAAATAATTAATAAATAAATAAATACACAAAGCAATGCCAATTCAAAAACATACAAAATCATACACAATCAGATGGCGCCGCCGAGTGGCCAAATACTGTATTTTTAAGGACATCACGAGATTTGAAACACATTTTTTTAAAGTATCAGTAAGCTGCAAACTCCAAATATGGTCTGAGTTATGTTACATTATATGTTATGTTTGTATCTTAATACTAAAATTTATTCTATGCTATTATCAGCTGCAAAAGTAATACATTCATTAACTTTCATAGCATTTATGTTAAAACCATATTTTTATTTTTTGAAAAACTCAGCTGCCTTTAGATAATATTTACCATAAAATAGCTTAATCCATCATTTGTGTCAAGTGATTTAAACCAAACCAAAAGTTGTTTTCATCCTTATAATCCTAAAGACTGTAATCCATTTTCATCATTCCATTATCTGCAACATACATTTAACATGTCTGTAAATGTAGTTGCCATCTCTACTGGTCTGGTAGTATGCAGCAGTAATCCAACATGGTAGTAGCCTATGTGTCCACAGTTTAAAAGAGCTGTGCAGTTTAATTAAAAATGTTCGAAACAAAAAATACGATTGAAACAAAATATTAACACACTAACAAAGAGCTTTACCGCTTATTAGTACCAGTATGTTGTTGCCAGATGTAAAAAAAAAATGCAAACATTGGATTTATATTTGCTGACTTGTAGTATTTAGGTAATGACACTGCTATGGGTTTAATTAAAGTTCAGAATTGCTTTTAAACAATTCTAATGAATTGAATGTCACATGTCACAGGTCTGTGGAAGACTTATAACAAGTGTTTATGATGTACAGTATAGATACATCCTGATATCTAGCTTTATTCATGTGACAACAGTTACCCTCGTGCCAATGAAGCGTTCAAATTCAAAACACAAATTGACATAAAGGGTGTATAATTATATGAGCTTGAACGTGAAAGCTAAACATATTCCAATGTATTCATGCCCACTCACACTCCTGTAATATGCCTGCATGCCACTACAGGTTGTTAGAATGATGGTACTGACTGGGAGAGTCTCCAGGGGCTGAGAGAGACAGTAAACTAAGCCATAAGAAAAATCAGATCACCTTGAATTTGCATAAAGAGTCTTCAAATGGCTTTGCGCAGGCTATAAGTGTTAGCTATCCATGCCTGCATAACTCCCTGCCGTGGATTAGTAGTGGGTTCGCCCAGGTCATTTAACACTTTAAGACAGTCCAGAGGGAGCCTGGTTATGTTGGACAAATTGTTTTGCCTTTATGGCAGCTCTGCTCTCCACAAGGGTGTTAAGGGGTTCTGAGGAATAATTTGCCACCTGTAGTGTAAGACACGTTGTACCCTGTTCCCTCAATTCACAAAGCAGGGCTACATCTAAATTTGAAGTAAAATCAGCACCAATTACATGGAAATAGTCCCCGTAGCCCAGACTGAGGTCCTGAGGAAGGGCTGGAGACACCCAGAATGAGTGAGCACCTTTCACTTTATTCCAAGGGCTTTACGCAAAACTGTAGCTCTCAAATGAAAGAACATAGCATTTGGTGAAACGTTTCAGAAAATGAGTACAGAAATATTAATTAATTCAACCAGTGAAAAAGAAGTAGGGCTGTGTAGAAACATGTCAGTGTTTGCTTGTGTGCATGGGTGTCTGCAGGGGCGTGCATGCGTGCATGTGTGAGTTTTGCTGTGAGCGAAAGAGCCGGAGTGGGCGATATACAATGTTTGGGCTTTAGCTCGACATGGAGGAAGGACAGCCCATTATAAATCCTCTATATGAGCGCAGGGCCAGACAACTCAACAGTGCGCTGCTTATTGGAGTTCAGCACCACTTAAAAGAGACATGGGAGCTCTTGCCGAGGTTCAGCCTAAACACTGTGTTTATCTAATAAGTCACTGCATGCTACAGCAGTGTTGGAACAGTCAGCGGGACGCCAAAAGCAAAAGACACTTGTGCTATTCTTTATGATGTGAATTGGACCTCACTTAGCCGGAGCCATAGTTAGTCCACGTTTGTGTTTACCGCCCTTTCAGAAAAGAACAGTGAGACTGTCAAATGGATTTGCTGTTAACTAATTATGCATTTCCATGCAATTTATAACACGGCAACACTTGCAGTAACACTTAACTTGTGCAGCATGATTAATGGCACCATGCGGGAGCTGTAAGCCCCAGAAATAGGAGCTGCAGAGTAGAAGCTCACACGGGGCAGAATCAGCAGTCTGGACCAGCTCCTTCTGTCATTGCTCACATCCGCTCCCCATAAAAGTAAAATGCAGCAGGTTTGGAAAACAGCCTTGTCCTCTCCGTCAGTCGGTACGTCGTAAATAGCGTGTCAGACCCTGGGGGGACGAGAACCTCGGTGATTGAACTCATCACCAGTGTGGCACTTCATCTTCAGGTGCCATCCAAACCATACAAAATACTGCTTCAGAGCTCACTGATTTGTCGTAGGCTACTGTAGAATAATAATACTTCACTAAATACTAGTATTTATTTTTGTGTTGCAAAAGAAGGATAATTCTTTCAGATAACACTGTTCACTTCATATTCTTGGCTAATGGCAGGCCATGACGTCTAACCTACTGCCGAATATTTTCTTTCTCTCTGTTACATCACATCAACTTATTTTGGCAGTCTGGTTGCAAGTGACTTCTGCACCTGACACCAGTGAAATACAGAAATAGATGCTGTTAATCAAACATTATCTTTCAACAGGGTGCTGTTGAAATATTATGAAAAGACGTACTCTCATTTTGTGTTTTTCCCCGGTCATTTGGAAATAGAACCAGGCACACAAGCAGAACAATTAACTCAAAAGCCACAATGGAAAGCATGGTAGCAGGGACCTTTTTCACCATCACTGCTTCTATTCATAGTGAAGTCTCAACACATTGTGACCTGATGAATATTGAGCAAGCTTACAGATTGTACAACCACTTTGTGTAAGGCAGACAATTAACATTATGCTTACTCGCTCAAAAATGCGATGTAATCTGTGAGAAATGTCATAAAAAAGGTGCTAAACTGGCAAGAAAGAAGACAAATCAAACTATTGTTGTGAACAATTTATTAATCTAACTTAACAGTGCTCCATTCACTTGGGCTGCGATTGAAATCAGCATTAACACGGCAGAGGCACAATCATTTGCTTCATAATGAACTGAGAAGTTGAAACCCAGCTGCCAGAGGAATAGAAATCTGCCAGAGCCTTTCTAAATGAACCGTGCTGACATGAGCTGCAAATGCAAGTAGCAACACCATCTGACTATCAGCTATCCTCATCACCCAGTGTTGCATCAGCCAGCTAACAATGAACTGACACTTCTATTGGAGAGAGAAAAGTCACTCAAGAGCACATCCACTCAGAACAACTACTTGTCTGCACAGCTTGCTGCAGTTTGTCACCTCTTATTAAAGGAAGTTTAGCAATAATAATGCATACTATAGACGCAGATGTCTGCCCTGGCTCAGTGTGTATTTTGAAATTCTCCAATTAAGTGCAGGGTAGCTGTAAAGGGGAGGGGTGGAGAAGGGTGGCATGGGGGAGTGGAGAGGAGTGTGTGCCATTCAGGTTTATAAGGGCATCTGCTGTCAGCGTGTCAAACCAAAATAACAGGATATTTGTAATGCTGGTTTCAACCACAAGGGCAAATCCAGTAACAAATGGAAGGGTGTATCTTTTACAATACCCCAGGAAAATGCCCTTTTTTATTTGTTGCTCCTCCAAATGGTGGTTAGCTAGTTAGTAGTGACTATGTCTATGTGCTTGTATGAATACAACACATTATTGTCACTATTGTTTTTTTATCACCCTTTCCAATGCATTGGAGATCACAAAGTCTCCTAATTTATGTATTTATTTATTTCTGTAAGACCTAACACAAAGCAATCCCCAGATAGTTGATTTTCTGCTGGAGCCGTGGCAGAAATGGCAGCCCTCTTAAGGATCTGCCGGGTACAGTCACAATCAACAGATGGCGAGCTCTGCTTCTTCCCCCCCAGGGCAACAGTAAAATTGAGCTTGTGAAATCTGTCACAATCCATGGTGGCAAATGTCTCACAGTTCCTGCAAATGCTAATGAAACTCATGTGAGGTCCAAAAGCGGGGAGGGTCGGGAAGGGGGATGAAAATGGAGTAGAGTCCAATTTAAAATGACACTGTGTGACAAAATCATCCTTTTAAAGGGCATTGAAATTTCTCTGGCCCGCGGACAGACACTCACAAATGAGCGAGACTCAAAAGATGCCAGTGACATTCAGGTTGCCATTGTGAGCACTTCCTTTGAGACTCACCCCCAACAAATTCCATCAGAGGCTTAAAAAACTCTCTTTGTTGGCACACACTAGGCCTCATTAGGCAGCACTGTGGCGCTGAAGTTAATTACATGGTGCTGCTTTTGATTGAAACGAATTAAAAACAATGGGATGTTCATACTGAACTTGGAAACCTTCAATCATGTGGAACCAAACTTGAAAAGCTTGGTTCCACATGAGTGAAATCAAGAAACTGATTTTATTCAATAATGAACCCGCAAACTAGCCATAAATAATCAACATTATACGCATTGCGCATGCAACCTGAATAAAAACAATTTCATTTTCCAAATCATCATACAAATTAGATTATTAGAGGAAATAATATATGTAAAACAAGTGTACCTTTTGTTTGGATGATAATCATAATGTATGTAAAAAGGCACGCAAAACTACAACAACATATTTGCATATAAACATATTTGCTATATGGTTGTCCACTAGCTGTTGGACATTCAGATCAGTCCTAATGAGACCTAAATTAGACATGTAATGATTCTGTGCCAATTGGTCTTCATTTCCTTAGGCCTTGTATTAATGCTTGATTAAAGTGGAAGGCAAACTGATTATTCCAGATCTCATTTGTAAATTGGGAAATACATGTAATTTTGCCTCACATCATCCTTTCATGTTGACACAGCTTTACAGGCAGCAGACTTAAACATGCAAGTGTGTTCTGCTGAAACATCATAGGCAAACAGAAACACATTGCAAGCGTGCAAAGCACTTATCCTATTAACAACCAGCTAACAAGAGAATTTACTGGGTGTCTTTCACGTTATTAGGAGGGAAACAAATGATCCTCAATGCACTGTCGATGTCACATATTACGGCTGGAGAACCCAGTGGGAAATCAAATAGATCGCCGATTAGAGATTCAGAACCTTGCCAGTTTCTTTGCGTATACTCCCTATAGGCTGCTCACTATTACTGACAACAGTCACAGTGAGCAAACATAGCAGTCGATGAAGTGTGGCCCATTATCAAACCTTGATTGAACTCTCAAATAATGTTAGGTTTATAACATAATAAAATATATGGTTGTATTCCTTAATAATTCCATTGGCTTAATTTCGTATTTATATTGGCTTCCTCTAATCTTTTATTTTTAATCTGCTCATGCAAATAGTAGGCTATACAGAAAAGCCATTGTAGTATTATTTATGATAGTTTCGGTCACAAACCTCTCTATGATCATAAGAAGAGACTATACCGTTCCTTTTCAAACACAAATCTTACTGCTTTATGACTTTGCTTGACTGCTTTCATAAATTTGTGTTGGATGTACAAGTCTAATTTCAGAGGAACCCCCTTCTTGTTTTCAATTACAGCCCCAATGTATGGTCTTATCTACCAAAGGACAGCTTCCCTTCCTATTCATATTAAACCTTTCACAACCTGTGAAAACATTTGAAATATATTAGCCTCCACATAAACCGGAAATTTTGAAATTAATCATTGGAAAATTAAAACCATAATTCTAATATTTGCCTGCACGTATGACCATCAGTCTAATTTTAATACGCTGTATTAGGTTAGGATTTCTCTGTCTTTTATTCACTAGATGACATGATTCACCGTGGATGGCGTCAGTGCTAATTAAATGTCTTAAGGGGAAGAAAAACCTTTCACATCCCCACACCATCATCCCAGCTCAACAGCCCTCCACTCTAAAGGGTGTGATGTGTGCCTTAATTCAAGTCCATATCTCCCCCTTGCCAGTGGAGCAGACAAGAGCGCTGATTGCAGTATATTGTCCCTGTATAATTTTGCCTGCTAGATGGGAACACTCCGTCAAGACAAAGAGCAATGCAGTCATTGCCTCCAACTCAACTGTGAATATGACCTAAGTTCATTCACCTGCAGTCACATCAATCCAAGTGCTGCAGTTTTTAAATACAACAAAATGCATATTCCCGGGTGGACAATGTTGACTGCCAAGGGCAAATTCCACAGGGCGTTGAGAGTCATAGCTTGAAAGAAGCCAAGGTTCAGCTTGACCTCAGGTGCTACGCATGTCTATTCCACTGGTGCAAAGAGGAATACTGATCTGTGTAGGGTCATCCTGATAGCCAGAGATGGTTCATAGGGAACAAACAGCAACCAAGTGCCAAAGCTAACAACTAAAATAAGGTGTGGAAATAAAAAGAAAATTATGGGAAGCTGATATTAGAATCATGTAGCATCGTGACTGCAGAAACCTTGAGTTTCTGGATAATTACACACTGGACTATCACACAAATCACCTTAAACTTCATTTTATTATTACTACAAACATGTTCAAATATCACAGTCAACAAAAACGGATAAAAGAATGTATTAAATATCATTAGCATATACATAAGTATTTCTATACATATTTATTTTCATTCAGATAAGAGATGTTTGGAATGGTTAAAATAATTTACAATCAAGAATATTTCACTGTATCTAAAAAGTTGCTAGCCTGACTTTCAGCACTGAAATGGTCTGGTCATCCAATAAACTATTTAGGGAACATATTGACATGCAGATATTCAAATGCTCTGAAAATAAAGTGTCAAATTCATTAGAAATTAAAATGAGTGAATGAATAAAAATCTAGACAAGTATATCAAAGCAGTAAAGGGTGATCATTTCCATATAAATAAAATGTTAATTTGTAATAATGTGGTGGAGTCATATTCTGCTCTGTCAGGGACAGCAGAGCCACTGCTCCCTGCATGTGTGAGCAGAGCTGGCTGGGCTGTTCATTATTGGCTGTCCGGTCCTTGATCAGACATGTGACAAGTGATTAATCAGGCAGGCTGCCTCGCCATAGCAACTGAAAGTTAATTTCCACACTTCACTTTGTGGAGATGAATTGGAGGCTTGTGGAGGGGGTGCGGCATCCGAGGGGGTGCAACCCCCGGCAGCCGCGCCGGCCAGGATTAAATCCAGCCTGGCGGCGCCTCTGCCCTCGCTGCCGTGCACCATCACGCACAGGAGGGCGGAGCGCGCCCGGAGGCCGACGTGCTGGAAGCGGGCGCCGCGGGGCTCCAGGGGGACGGCGCGGGGCGGCGGGTGGAACACGGCGTCCTCCTGCACCAGGCCCAGGTGGGTGTCCGTCAGGAGGAGCTGCGCCAGGCGCTCGGCGGCAGGGCCGAGGCGCGCCCTCACCGTGGTGTAGAGCAGGAGCCGCACCTCGCCCACGCCGGGCCTCCCCTCGCCCATGTTGCAGTGCACCAGGTAGGTCAGGTCGGCCAGGGCCTTCTGGAACTCGCAGCGCACCCTCAGGCCGGCGTCCAGCAGCAGGTCGGGCACGCCGGCCTGCCACAGCAGGGACATCTCCGCCAGGTCCCCGCCCAGCAGCGGGTGTTCGGCAGGCCGGCTGTCCCCCGGGCGGAGGGCGGCGAGCAGCGTGCGGCACAGCTCCTTGGTTAGCGCCTGGCTGCAGGTGTACAGGCCCAGGACGCTCTCCTCCGTGGCGCCCGACAGACGCACGCTCTGGCCCGCCAGGCCCACCTGCACCTCCTGCAGCTGCAGCAGGGGCAGGCGGTGGAACAGCGCCAGGGAGCCCCGGTCGGCCGTCACCGTGTACACGCCCGACGCCATGAGGATCACCAGGGCGGGGCGGGGCTGCGGCTGGCTGCGCGTCGCCGCGCTCAGCCAGTAGAGGGCCACCATTTCCTGGGAGGCCCACACCGGGGCGGGGATGAGGGGCTGCAGCGCCTCCGCCAGGCTGCGCGGGGACACGGACTGGAGGAGAGCGAGGGCAGCAGGAAACTGCACCAGCTTCTGATGGAACACTTCCACCGACGGCGGCGGGCTCCGGCCGAGACGCTCCGCGGTGACGTTTGAGCTCGGCGGCGACCGTGGAGCCATGTGACCGTCGACCCCGCCCTGCCCGGGGAGGTCTAGCTCCCCTATACACATTGTGCCCTCCTCATAGATCACAGACGGGTCCTCCGTCAGCGTAACCGTAGCGACAGTGCTCTGCGTCAGGGACAGGGTGAGGGCCTCGGGGCCGTGGGCGGCCTCCACAGCCGCCTGAAGGCCCTTGGCCAGCGCCGCGTGGAAGTGCTGCACCAGCGGCAACTCATTCACCGCGGTCAACACGCGGCTGTCCATCACCAGAGAGAACACCTGGCTCTCCCTGATCAGCGACACCACCTGGCTGTCCTTCACCACCGCCAGCACCTGGCTCTCCCTGACCAGGGAGACCACCCGATGAGACCAGCGGGCCCCCGCGGGCCGCAGGCCTCCCTCTAGGGCCCGCGGCAAGGCTCTAGGGGCGCTCCACAGCAGGCGGCCCGCGTCCTGGACCATCCAGGACACCGTGCTGACCAGAGAGCCCAGCCTCGAGGGCGGGCGCCCGCTCCTCTCCGCGCCCCGGAGGTCACCTGTCTGCCCGCGGCACGCCGGGGCCCCCAGGGTGTCCTCCTCGGGCAGGGAGCCTGCTGCTCGGCTGCCGCCAGGCTGAGCCGTGACCTGCGGGAGGACAGACGAGGAAGTAGTGCCTCCCGCGCTGCCTAATGAGCTCCCGCCAGAGTGGGGACGCCCCTCGCAGCAGGCAGCAGACACGCCTTGGCTCTCGTTAGCGGCCCCCTCCGGCACCGGGCCACATCCATCACGCGGGCCCGGGACGCTTGTCTGCTGGAGGCTGCTGTCCCTAGACCAGCCCTCTCCTCCCCCGCAGTGTTTAGCTCCAGCCTCAGCTCTCCGCCACAGCTTCTTGGACGTGGCGCACGACCCTGATTTATGAGACGCCGTCCTCTTCTGCTCACGGCCATCCCTGGTGCTTACCCTGCCCAGTGGAGAGTCTCTGTCCAGCTCACAAGTAGAGTGAGAGACAGGACATCGCTCTGCTATGGCCTAATTTATAGAGAGCAAGAAAAAGAATAAAACGTCATTAAACAGAGAATAACCATTTATTCTACATAACCCTTTCTAGAAAATAAATTGAGAATGACTATAACCATGGCACTTTTACACAAATGGGGTCAATCTCAATAGTGCATTAGAATATTTTTAACTGCCTTTTTGCAATACCCTCTTTTAATAATAAAAAAAAAAAAAGACTTTTCTTCAGAAAAATAAATAAATAAAAACAAAGTGTAATAGGTTTGAAACGTCCATAAACAAGCCAAGGGAAAAAGCATTTTATGCTTCATAAATATATGCTTCAGCCAGGTAGGTATTGACATTTCATGTTTTGCAGAGACAAATTAAATATTACATGTATTGGTGGACAATTTAGTTTTACATTTCTTTAAAGAAAGAAATGTACACTCCATGTGTGGTCATAATTTCCCCATTGTTTTGTTTTGAAGCAATCCTGTCAAGTGGCATGCACGCCTCTACTCACTGAGCCCACAGAGGGTCCAGACTTGCACCCTTCTCTATCCCCAGTTGTGTCTGGTTATGTATATCAACAGAAAGCAGGAGCAGAAATAACAGATTACTGGAGCTGTAACAATGGAAGTATCTAAAATGCATGTACCCATACATGCTAGCCAATCAAAACGTACAGTATGTCAATCGACCAAATGTGCATACAAACCCAAGTCACCTCCTCTGAGGGGGGCAGTTTGGACTCAACATTCACCTTAGTCAGCACAGCCATCCTGCAGAGAGTAGGAATTTAAGAGTGAAATGTTATTCTATTTAAAAAAATACAAACAAGTCTAATGATATGAGAGGTTGGCTGCACCATGCAACTGGCTTCATAGTCTAATGCATGGTGCCAATCTTTGTTTGCAATAGCAATTTAATAATTTTCTCTGGTGCTACAAGAGGAAAAAGAAAACCCACATCTATTACATTTCAATAGCAAACACCCCAAATGGGTGGGTAAGATTAGAGACACTCAACTAGCTGTGAAATTAAATAGAATCTGTGCATTTAGATTTGAGGATTTACATAGAATATTCAGCACTAGGGAGTCAAAAACTCACAGCTCAAAAGGATTTGACAGCAAATGGCAAAATTTGAACAACTATTTGTAATACAGCAGTTTGGGGAATACGAGCGGGTGGGGTCTAAGCCCAAAACCCATAGCTCCTCTTGCCGATTTAAGGATTTCTACAGATCAATAAAGGGATGTGTTGCACTCAACAGTGCTTGTTTATTCTGGTCACACCACAAGTAAATGGAGGAATGCTGATTTGATCTGAAATGTGATTTGAAATCACAAGATGTCTTGGAGAAAAGCAGCTGAAGGTGAAAGCTCTGAGGCTGGCTACAGACCTTTGATCGCCAACTGCATCTTTCACAGGCTGATGCTGCTCTGACGGCTGGCTGACAGTGGGCTGACACAGGACCACGCCCCTCCCCGCGTGCGATACCGCCTCCGTCACCCTCCGCTGATGAGGAGCGCCGCTCTCTTCTGAGGGCTTTGCTAGCCTTCTGATGTCTGGGCTCTCCTGCTTCTCCATCCTCCTGAGCACACACCATACAAACGTTTGATGCTTTATCGTTTCAGTTAGCCCACTTTCATCTTTTATTTGTGCAGTAAACAACTTAGCTTAATTTGCTTTAGAAAAAGGGAGTATACTACATGTACTGTAGCATGCCAACAGACAAACTTAGATTGTTGCTCAATTTCTAACTTGATCCTTAAAGCAAGGGTCAAGCTGGAAATACTATGGTATTCAGTGTCACTCACCACAGATCCCAGTCTGGTTCAAAACTTGAGAAACTCTGCAGTGCATTTACAAACTAGGCCTGTCTGCATTACGTTTACGTCACAAGATGGATGCAAAAGTGCTTTTCAACAAAGTTGTGTGAAACAGCATTAATTATTGACTGTAGCTTTTAACATCTTGTAGGCCAAGAATTATATTGATTGGCCTATTGACTGACTACTGTACTCAAAGTGTGCATACTGTGAAGAGTCATACTTAACATTGGTATTTTCATAGTTTATATACTGTACCCCTGTTGAAACCTGGGCAATATCAAGGCATTCAAAAACACTCAAGTACAGTATGACAAAATGACAGCAATTTAAAAAAAAAAAAAGAAAAAAAGAAAACAAATAAAAATCTAATGGGACAAAAATAACAGCCTTCAGAGTTATGCAGCACGATTGCTCCAAGAGCACTTAAGCTGGCAGTGGGAGGCTTTGGTGACACAGACGCGACTGGAGTGACAAGACCTTTATATATTTTTTAAAAGCACGATCTCAGGAGATATGAGTTCTTATGTTGAGTTATTATGAGTTCTATGCTCAAAGAAGGCAAGTCAACCCTGTACTTGGCATTGGTCAGGATGGAGTACATCAAGTGGGACCTGGAGAGCAATGATAGTCATTAAAAAAATAAGGGGGGAGTTTGAGGTTTTGATAGCATCCAGGCAATTGTACCGCGGGGAGCTCTCATAACCTACCCGCTGGGGTGGTAGCCTCTCACACAGATTGGTTCAGTTATTGGTTCTCAGTGTAGGAGACAGAAGCTCTAGTCGGCTCACAAGATTTAACATGTTAAAAGCCATTGTAATTAGAGCACACATTAACACATCATTAATGCATTTATTATATAATTGACAGTTTGGGCAACCTTACGCAAGAAATGTCATTTTTATTCTCCCAGGCTTCCTACAAGATGTAATAGCGTTTCGTGCACAAGGTTAAAGAGAAGCAGGCGAGAAACAGCCAAATGTAAGAAGTCTGCACATACTGAAAATGCTTTGTGTCAAGCAGCAATTCCTCTCCTGGTCTAACGCAGTGTGCCACTATTATGCATGTCCAAGTTGCTACTGTAGCATATATGTTCCCTGTAGAGAGCTATGGCTTTGATTACCAATGGTTAAAAAAAATGTACAGTTTTTCTTAAGACTTGCCAAGCATAGCCCACCAACACCTGGAGACATCAGTCTAGCAAACGCCTCCAGACTCATCTCTTTCTAGTCTCCATCTCACTGTAAATCACCTGTGCAGCGTGCTGACCAGTAGACATGTGGGAACGTGAAGGAAATGTCAGGCCACTTAAGTACACGCTTGTTGATATTTGTTGTTAACTCGATCAAATCAAAACACCTTTCTTCCATGGTGTAGGGTGTTCCCTGAAAAGCTCTGCCCCACACATTGAAACACAGGCTAGGATATTGTGTGGTGCGGTCTGCACTACTGCACTTGCCTTACTTAACCCTTGTGATGTCCTCAGGGTCAAAATGACCCAAATCACTAGCTCCTTGTGGCAGATAGAGGGCGCTAAACCTAATTCTACATCTTACACACAAAGTGCACTGCTGGCACAATGTGTGTGTTTGAAACCTTGGGAACAACAGGAGGGTTAAAAGGCACATGAAACAAATAAAGAAATAATTAAGAAATAAATATATACAGCAATGACAATAAACAAACCATACAATCACACAATCAGATGGCGCCACCTGGTGGTTCAAAA
>JAODUG010006232.1:0-28477 GCA_027564795.1 Aphredoderus sayanus | reverse complement strand
AGCTTACACACACATATGATGTGCACTGCTGGCACAAGGTGTGAGTTTGAAACCCGAGGACAACAGGAGGGTTAAAAAACAACACAAATACATACAAAATTATTAATAAAGAAATAAATACACTCAGCAATGACAATTGAAAAAATCATACACAATCAGATGGCGCCGCCAGGTGGCCAAATATGAGATTTTTGAGTACATTAAGAGGGTTAAGGAGGTTGTGGAATTATTCGTATTTGTCGTAATGTATAATGTACTGATCTTTGATTGAAACAAAAAATAAATGGCTACTTTACTAAAGGGGTTGAATATGTGTGTGTGTTTACAGAGGACTACTGTGAAGAGGACCTGTATCAAGTCTCTGCCCAGCGTTCTGTGTATCCACCTGATGCGCTTCGGCTTTGACTGGGAAAGTGGACGCTCCATCAAATATGACGAGCAGATTAAGGTACAACTTCCGCCTTCCACACCACCAATATGATATATTTTACAATCCAAAATCCATTATTTAAAGATACACGCCTTGATTCTTTTTTATCAACAACAAGAGCTGGGGCAGAAATGTATGGTTTTGGGGATGCTATAACACATAGTTATAGAAATTGTTTTTATATTGAAATTGTATGTATTGACATTACATTATTATTATTGTGGTTAAATCCATGTAACCACAGCCTTTGTCTCCCATCCTCTGTCTCCCCGCCATGCAGTTCCCCTGGGTGTTGAACATGGAGCCCTACACAGTCTCTGGCATGGCCCGTCAGGACTGCAGCGGGGAGGGGGGAGAGGGGCGGGGCGACGGGGCCGGGGGAGGCTCACCCAGGAAGAAGGTGACCATCTCTGAGAACTACGAACTGGTGGGAGTTGTAGTGCACAGTGGCCAGGCCCACGCCGGACACTACTACTCTTTTATAAAGGACAGAAGGTAAGACGCAGGCAGTGTGGTTACATATATCCTTGTGTTCCGCTGTGTAAAGTTAGGAAATATCACTCTTATTGTACACGGGATATTTTGGGTAGTTATGGCCAGCAGTATAATGTATTTATCTCCCAAGGTTTCTCTACTGTACTGTAAAGAACATTTCTCCACAGAGAGCAAAGAATGATCCTATTGCTGATGTTTAAAGGGCAGTATTCTCTCAGTGGGACCTCTTTCTTGTAAGCAGTGTTTCACTGCAAGCGTTATCCTTTGATGTAACAAACAAACAGTTGCTGAGTAGTTTTCCAGTCAGTCCAGGGGACCTCCCTGGGGCTAATGCAAGAAGCATTGGACTTGGCATGGGCTGCTGCTACAGTCTAAGCATCTCCAGATGTCTGGCTCTGGAAGGCAGAATTGGGAAAACACTGGGAAAACTGGAATGTCATGAGACCACAGAAACTAGGGCTTCTCCCCTGTCCTCCTGCTCCTTTTTTAAAGTTACGATATTTCAAAGGACAATGTTGAACACTTGAACCAAAACATTAAAGGGACAGTCATTGATTGTGATATGAATTAATCCAAGAGTACTTGACGCTTCTAGCCTGTGTTCCTTCACTGTTCTCCACTCCACTTACTCCATTCCCTTCCCTTCACTATTTTCAGGGGTGGCGCTCGTGGACGCTGGTACAAGTTCAACGACAACGTGGTGGAGGAGTTTGACATGAATGATGAGACTCTGGAGTATGAGTGTTTTGGAGGAGAGTACCGCCCCAAAGTCTACGACCAGTGTAAGCTAATTAGCTTACTGCTATCATCGAGCATCTGTGTTTGCATAAGTCTTGGTCACCATAAGGGACTAAATTAGCGAATAGTTATCCCTTTAAAGTCAGCCATGGTGCATACTTGAATGTGTGTGTGTGTGTGCAGCTAATCCGTACCCTGACGTGCGGCGACGGTACTGGAATGCCTACATGTTGTTCTACCAGAGAATCAGCGACCAGAACTCACCTGTTCTGCCCAAGAAAAGTCGAGTCAGCGTGATGAGGCAGGAAGCAGAGGACCTCACTCTGTGAGTCTACACACACCACCACCTAATAACAACACATGCCTGTACTATAGATGTGTTAATGCATGTTATGTAGTACATGCATATTGATAGATGGTGGCTAATGCACACACTATTCCACTTGAAACATATACAGTACGTGGTGCTAAAAAAGAAGACATTTTGGCCTTGATTGGTTTCATGTATTTGGCTCATATGACCAATCTTTCTTCATCAGCTGTGCTCAAATATTACTAACGACTAATACAGTGGCTAGTGGCGTAGATTTAGCCATTGCTAACGACATGGGTAAACATGGTGACCCCTGCTAGCCATAACCCTCATTCAGTTCCTAAGAAATGATCTCACCCTGTACACTGCCAATATCACCTTGCATTACGGTTCTATCATTTGTCTTCAGGTCAGCCCCGTCTTCTCCAGATGTCTCCCCACAGTCTTCTCCTCGGCCCCCGAGGGCCAACAACGACCGCCTCACCCTCCTCACCCGCCTGGTACGGAAGGGAGAGAAGAAGGGCTTGTTTGTAGAGAAGATGCCCGCCAGCATCTACCAGGTAAATGGGCACCACGCACCTTTTGTTGAATCTTCTAAAGCTTATATAGAGGTATTATTATTAATATTCATATTATTATTATTATTATTCTGATGTCAGTGGGACAAACGGAGCTTGTGTAATTCAAATTTCAATTTAGAAATAAAATAAAAAACATTTTCAATACAATTTGAGAAGCCCTTCTTTCAGTCATGAGCCTACTGTAAAGCAACTGTCCTGTTTTTGTGTAGATGGTGCGAGATGAAAATCTGAAGTTCATGAGGAACAGAGATGTCTACAATAGTGATTACTTCAACTTCACACTCTCTCTGGCTTCCGTCAATGCAGTAAGCATTTCAACCATATACTGTATGCACCAGAATTGTCTGGCTCATACAGTACAAATACACGGTTGCTTTTGTGTGTGCTTATAGACCAAACTGAAGCATCCAGACTACCAGGCCATGGCCAAAGAAAGCCTTCAGTTGGCTGTCCACTTCCTCTTTCACACCTACCTACACACCAAGAAAAAGCTACGGTATGTGAACACGCAAACACACAAACAAAAGAGACACACGCACACATTCATCTATGGCCAATTTGACGTTTTGGATCAGCCCGGCTTGATTTCAGAGGGGGAAAATGATACCCACCAAACAAGCACTAACCAGCATTGCTCCCTCTGCACATGCTTATGTGCTAACCATCCCCACTGTGCCCTCTCTCTCAGGGTGGACACAGATGAGTGGATGACAACTGTGGAGGTGCTGCTGTCTAAGAGCAGTGAGGCGTGTAAGTGGATGGTGCAGTACCTGGTTGGACCCGAGGGACGAGAGATGACCAGGTCAGTGCTTTACCTGTCAGTGGGACTATTAGATGGCGGTAGGAGATGGGGAGATGTCATTTCATAAAATTTGATTCAAATAAAAGTATTAAAATATAATAATAATAACAGCAGTTATTATAGATTGAAATATATGACAAAATATATTATTTAAAAAATGTGAACAACTTTGGGCTCCTGAGAGGGTGACCCAGTCCCAGAACCACTGCTGTAGTAGACTAAAATGTATTTCTTCACCAGAACATGGGACAAAATGTCTCTATTGACGAGTAACTTGTATGTCATGTAACCTGTATGTTAACAACTGTGAAGTACTTACAGTAACATTCTGTTACATACGGGTTCTAGCAGATTAGATTTGGACCTTGAGGTACAGTACATCTAACACATGAAGTAGTGGGAAGCACACCTTGTGTGACACACGTCACTCAGCTTTGTTGGCTGAACATCTGTTTTGTGTGTGTGTGCTCATGTAAGGGAGAGAGAAGGAAAGTAAGTGTGTGTATGTTGAAGTATGGGGTGATCATGCGTCTCTGATATGATTGGCTGTTGAACATCAGATGTTTGAGCCAGCCCTCTACACAAACCACACAAACCTTCCGGGGCAGAACACAGCCATGGTCCAGACCCATGATGTATTTTTCAAGGCCAAGTATACCAGAACAAGAAAGTAGGAATTCTAAAAAAGAACAATGGATCTCTTCCACATGCAATTAAGTAACTTTTGTTTTGGGCTGCTACTGCTAGCCTTGAGCGTTAGCCATCTGCGTGTGAGCATATGGTTTGTTCTCAACATCTTGACACCAAAATTATTTTAACTGCTTGAAAGGTCCGGGCTTGGAGTCTGTTGCTGTAGACATTTAAGCCCCCATTGGTAGAGACTTGGGGCCCAGTTTTAATGATCTGAGTGTAAGGCGCAAGTGCATTAGGCCATGTCCAAATTTACTTTTTCTAGTTTAACAGTGTAAAACTTGGTCGGAGCACCAGGTGCATGGTTCAAAGGTTTTTTACTTACTCTTCATTATTCATAGTTGTGTATTGGGAGAAACAAACAATAAACCAGTCAGAAAGCATTTCTGCAGAGGAAACGGCTAATATTTTTGTTCATAAAGTGAAAGCGCACAAGAAGCCCATCTATGGCAACAGCAGGATTCCTCCAAGCTCCGTAAAATACACACTAATAATCTTTCTCATTGTACTTTTATTTGTAATCCTTTGCTAGTTTGTGGACTCCTGCACTTCCCTGTGTGTAACAAGCATAGTACACACGCATTGTGCTACAATCATGATTGTGTTCTGTTAAAATAACACTTTTGACTTGTTAAAAGCTGTCCATAAAGTTTGTTTATTGGTAAATAGTAGGTATACATTCAAAATATCTTCTCTCTGAGTTCAGATGTTAGGCTAACTATCATATCAATATGCTACTATTCTCCCTCCAACAGAGTGTGTCTGTTGGAGTGTGGGGTCAGGGAGGTGAGGGTTGTGGTAGCGTCCATCTTAGAGAAGACCCTGGAGAGTGCCCTTCACTTTGGAGACCCTGGACTAGACGGCCTGACCGATGCACTTCTCTCCCTGCTGGACAAAGACGTGCCGGAAAACGTCAAAAACTGTGCTCAATACTTCAGCCTCTTCAGTAACTTCACCCAGAGGGTACTTGCATGCATTCGCTAATGGAACATAATCGTTTGCCGTCTAACTCTCTCAATATACTGTATATAAATATTTAAATGATATTCAATAGTAGTATTGTTATTATTCTGACTCTCTTTCAGGGTTATGGGCCTTGCCAGCTGTTGTTAAAGCACTCTGGGTATCGACGGATGCTGATATTCCTGCTGGGACCCAACAGGCAGAACAACCAGGTAGTGTTCCGATGTGAATGTAATATCTGCACAGTACGTGTACGAAGTGTGGGGGAACCATTGAGTCGCTGCCGCAGCGCCACGTATTGAAGGCCCTCGCCTCGTGTTTTAAATCCCAACAGAACCGGAGGTGGAGCCCAGCCCAGGCCCGGGAGTTCCTTCACCTGCACAGCACACTGGCCCTCATCACCCTGCACTCTGACCTCAGTAGCCAGCACACACAGGGTGAGACACACACACACACACACAGACAGACATAGACACATACAGCTTTCTTTCAGTCAACCAGTCACGGCCTATCTCTGACCTCAACCTCTCCTTAGCTGCTGAAGGGTTTAAGCTGAATGTGAGCAGCGTCCCGCCCTCGGCTTCCCTGTTCCCCCTCCACACGGATGTCCTGGCGTCACTCTTCACTCCAGAGGGACAGCCCTACCTTCTAGAGGTAACCTCGCCCTCCCCCAGCACCGCCACAACAAACACATCACTTCTCAGAGGAGCCACCAGAGCCTTACAGCCGTTCAACCTCTGGCTTTGCCTGGTGTTCATCCTCATGCAGGTGATGTTTGCTATGCGTGAGCTGTCAGGCCCGCTGTCCCTGCTGATAGAGATGGTGACCTACTGCTCTTACTGTAATGAGCCCTTCTCACTGGGAGTCCTGCAGCTGATGAAGGTAACGTCTCATAGGCCTGTATGGGAGCCGCCGGGAGTGAGTCAGTGTGTGCATTTCACTGTACTGTAACCACAGCAACAGCAGCAAGGTCATGAAACCATTTGTGTCTTTGTGTCTCTCAGACCCAACTGGAAACGGCTCCACCTCATGAACTAAAGAATGTCTTCCAGTTGCTACAGGAGCTGCTGGTAAGTGACCCTTGACGCGTGTCATGACTAAAGGCAATGGCGGAGTTGTAGCAAGCCTTGACTGATGCATGTTTACCTTGCAGGTTGTGGAAGACACTCTGCAAACCCAGAGACTGAAATATGCATTTGAGTCGGAGAAAGGCCTGTTAGGTTGGTCTCGCTTCAGACATACTGTGCTTCGGTTGTGTGATGATGTGGTTCTTGCCTGACTGAAGGCTCTCTTGCCTCTCTACAGCTTTGATGCAACAGAGTAACAATGTGGACAGCAGTCGTTGCTACCAGTGCGTCAAGTTCCTGGTCACACTTGCTCAGAAGTGAGTTTCAGTCTGTTGCAGAGGTCACGGTAGCACAGGAGCGCATATACTGCTTGTAGTTGTTCTCCCTGGGCAAAGCCTGCCTCTTGTGTAACCTTGTGGGGAAGATGAAGGCAAAGCACACATTGCGTCTGTTCTGTCCACCAGGTGTGCTCCAGCTAAGGACTACTTTAAGGACCTGTCTGGCCACTGGAGCTGGGCGGTGCAGTGGCTGCAGAAAAAGGCAAGAGCACATCACCTCAAGCATCACGGGTGGATTGTGATCCCCTGTGTTCCACAAGGCTCTCGGGCCAGCCTGTGATTTATTACGTTTTATGGTTTTGTATTTCCTCTCAGATGTCCGAGCATTACTGGACTCCACAGAGCAACGTGTCCAATGAAACATCCACAAATAAAACCTTTCAGCGTACAATCTCTGCACAGGTATACACACACACACGCTCACAAATGCCACCCTTTTTCTGGTTGATACCTGACTCTTTTTCTCCTCTTTACCCTGATGCTAAGCTGCCTTTGAATGTTTGTGTTTTTCTGCTGCAGGATACACTGGCCTATGCCACAGCCTTGTTGAATGAGAAAGATCAGTCTGCTAGCAGTAATGGCTCTGATGGCAGCCCAGCCAATGAAAATGCTGACCGCAGTCTGAGACAGGTAGACATTTGCTCACCTGTGTTAGGATTTCCTCCAGGCCCTGTCATTATGATCTATCGCTGAATAGTATCAACAATGATGACCTTTATTAATGCCATATAAATCAGAGCACTCAATCAATTGATAGTGAGAAATGTATATAGAAATGTTTAATGCTAACAATAATAATAATAATACAGGTTTTAAAAACATTGTCAGCAGCACTGGTAAATTTGCCCCAAAAAACAAGGATTATGCCAGCAAACAAGGAAATCCAATTTGCTTCAGTCTGCTAATACAGTACAAGGAGTTGATTACTGCCTTTGACTGTACTAGCCAGAGATTGGAAGCCGTTCTACTTAATTTAGATGTTCTGCTACACTTGTCTTGTGCGCCCACACAATGGCTAAGATTGACAGACTTACTTAGTAGCATACAGGCGGAGAGCAGCTAGCTGACTGAGGAATTATATGCGCCATGGGTCCTAATTACAGTGTTGTGCTCAGAGAACCACATTACTGATTCCATCTCTCCTCCAGGGTTCGGAGTCTCCCATGATGCTCGGTGATTCGAGGAGCGATCTAGAGGATGTAGACCCATAGTTCCTCCAACTAGCAGAATCCCTCCAATGGAGAGGCGATACAGCACCCGAGCAGCCAATGGAGAAGACTGCTCTCCACCTCTGATTGGTCGGGACTTTTAGGATTCCACAACAACCAATCGGAACACGTTTCCTCCTGGTCGCCGTGGCAATGAAGGAGCCATGAATAAATCATGAATCACTTCCTGCCAGCTCACCCAAGGCGATGATGGAGCTGGATTATCATTAATGGCAGGAGCGTTGATTTTTTTGGGGGGGAAGTGAAAAAGCCTTCCATGAAAATGGATGACTTCAGTTTATCCTTTTATTCATTCATTCACTCGAATGGTGAAAGGTAGCCGACGGGGTTGTGTTGTGTTTTTACAATTCTTTATTATTATTATTTTTTTGCTCATATTTGCCAATGTATCTACATAGACATATTCATATTGTAAAGATTTTGTTCCATAGGTGTAATTTCAAATGTAAGATAATATTTTAAAGTCTCCTGTGCTCCACCCCAAGCACTGTACACGCAAGAGGTGGCGTCACCAGCTCTACAGGTACTACCATATGAGCATACATGTGTGTGCGTGTGTGTGTGCATGTGTGCGTGCACATGGAACACCTACACAGGCACACACAGGTATTGCTGTTATTTCTTTTATTATTTTTTTACGTATGCACTTTATAGTCCGACTCAGTCTATTGTGATGTGCAGCAGCACTGGACAGTGCCTGTAGAGCAGAGAAGGGCCGACGTCTCTCTTCCTCTGTTGCTTTAGAAGAGACCCCGGTGTCTTTGCATAGCATCCTATGCAGACACACAAACCCGGTGAGCCTGAGCCCTGCTAGCCCTGCTAGCCCTGTTTGGGTTGTGGGGTTGTTTTTGTTTTGTTTGGTTTTTTTGTGTACTGATATGCAGTCAGGCAGGGGGCTCCTAATGCAACAGATGCTTTGAGGGCACAGTGGCTTGAGGTAGCTGTAGGGCATTAGTGTCAATTGGGGATGGGGGGAGCTCAGGAGACAGTTTTATTTTTGGGTGCCGATGTTATTTACACATACACACACGCACACAGACTAAAGCCCTAGGCGCTACACTTTATGTAGATGTAGGTCACGTGCTAGGATACACACACTCGCTCACACACGATAGAACAAAGCTCTGCATCGCATCGCTGTGTGTGTTCTCTGTGCTTTATCAGGTTTCATTTGCCAATGGAGTTTCTTTTTGCGTTGCCTTTGCTTTCGCCTGCCTTCGGAAATGCACACAGAGTAGCCGAACCCAACTGTAGCCCAAGTTCCACTACGATAACTCCACCGTCGGGAGTCTTGAAGTGCCTTAACCTCCCGACCCCTCACATCCTCCTCCCCATTTGTTTAATACTATAGTCCCCTCTCTCTTAGAGGAAGAGGGAAATATGTTTAGAACCTTCATTAAGACAAACACTTCAAATCAGCTGCTCTAATAATCATTGACAACCTCATTATTGGAATAGGGCCCTGTTACATCTGAAACGGTGGGTTGGTTTCTGTGTGTATGTGTGCCAAGGACTGAGGGAAAGTGACTTTTAGTAGTTAACCTAGATTCTGTGTTTATTGGGGGATATGTTCTCCCCCACCCCCAATGAAACAGGGTGTAGTTGATTAGGATGAGGTGTAGGTGATGGTAAAATGCTGCTTCTCTTCACTTAATCAGACATTAGAGCGGGGAGACATTGTAGAATGCTGGATTATGCTAACCTAGTTTAAGGGAAGCCACACAGACACTCAAATGTTCCAAAGACAAATGTGTGAGGACATTTCTCAACACATAGAAGAGCTCTTAACCTATGCTCTAGCTCTGGAAGTGAGATAATCTAAACTAGGTGAGCATATTCACCTCTCAGCTTTAACAGTTCAGTGTTTACAGTGGATGATCTATTTTGCAATCATGTAAAATGCTTTTTATCTGCAGTCAATATACGTTTTTTTTTTTTTTTGTCAGTCGAGCCCCCTCTGCATCCCTGTGGTAGCAGGCAGAGGAGAGGACAACAAGCCACCAAGTATATCGCCCTCTACCCCCCCCCTCGACTTAATTTGTATCACACCCAATGCTCTCTGGCATGTCTGCATGTGTGGCAGGGAGCAATGATGGGGGATTGTCTTTACTGTTTGATGGAGGACAAATAATCCTGTTGTCTCCCCATCAGGTTCAGTGTAGCTGGTCAAATATGCCCAAGATGGAGCTGGAAGTGTCTTGTGTGCCAAGTGACAAAATGAGTTAATTTCAGGCCATAGTCTATTGAATTTGTTCCCTCTCACAGTACCTGTAGTCCTTTTTAAAAACATTGAGTCAATTCTTTCTTTTTATCCATGGGATGCAGGGAGGGTTGGTGCGTGGGTAGGGGTTGGCATCTATACGGGTTTTTACTCTGTGATTCAAATTTAAATATTCACTTCTGAAAGTTAATTCTGCCACAGCAGAATTGTCATGCATGTTAAAACACAATTTTAATTTGTACATCAGAGTTTGATTATGGGGAAATTTGATATAAAATAAACTGGAATGCACACGTTTTTGCAAAGGTTTTTATGTGTTTTTATTCTCAGTGATGATTCAGTTATTTTGCATGTTTGCATTTCCTTGCTTAACTTGGCACAATAGGTTCTGTTCGAAGCTTTTGATCACATGCTCAATGCTTAATTACCTGCTAAGTGTGCATAGACAAACCTCTCTTGTAGTCAATATTTCTTTTACAGGTCATTCATATCACACATTTATATAAATGTTTTATTGCAAAACCTCAAATATAGAAAACTATTATTGAAGGGAGAAAAAAGTAAGTGGATGCTTGCATTTTATATTGTTTCAAGATGTCTAACAAGAAAACACCAGTATAAAAGTCAACTTTAAAGGTGGGGTTAGCAATTCCAGTCTGAAACACTTGATGTGAAATTCAGCAGTCAACAGTCTGACTGTCGGTCTACTGTCTACGGTCCACTGTTGGTTCAACAGTTAGTCCACTTGGACTGTGTGCACTGAAAACGATCTGGTGTTCCTACAAAGCCCTGGCTCTAAATGGACACAAAGAAAGTAGTGCAGACTACCATAAAACACTATTGCAACCTTTGCAATGTGCATCTAGTTTGGGGGAATTTGTTTATGAGGGAGCACCCAATGGCATTGGAAAGTACATATATCTACAATCTTTTCTTCAGCATCGCTTACTCCACTTTTTAAGTCTTACGCGTCATTAAATATTGCTGGAAAGCATCCACATTTCCATTGCAGGTGCACCTATACTCATGAAATGGCAGTGGTTAAGGTGTAAACAGGTCCTATGAAGAGATTAGCAGTGATCAAACACAGATGCTACTATAGTAAGGATTGACATTAGCGTGGTACGAGAGTATCAGTGGCTGGAGATGTCGGGCTGAGACGGCAGCAGGTGGCCATGCCAGCCGAACCGTCCACACCTGCAGCGCTGTACACAAAGCAACTGTTGCCCTTAGCAACCGGCCCACGGATGGCAGAGCCCCTGGAGATCGCATTGCAGTCGGTCAGCGTCCAGCCAGAAGGACAAGACACCTCAACCTGAATGGTGGATGCATAAAAGGACAACTAAGGTAAAGTTCAACAAGGCAAAGTGAAGATGTGTGATCCACAGACACAGGCAATATCATGTGTGATCTGACAATACGCACTTGTCCGCTGTCAGTGGATGTGTGTTCCAGCAGGTGACATTCCAGAGCTGGTGCATGGCAGCATACAGCATTAGATGAAATCCCCTCGGTCACCATGCAACGCTTCCGGTTGCCATGGTGAGGGCGGGAGTCAGACAAGCCTTCGGCAGCATATCTGGAGCTGCAGCCTGCAGAGAAATGAGCAAAAGCAATTATGTAACATATAGTACAGGAACCCTATTTATCATTTTGGATACACTGTACTTGATTTTCATAATGATACTATAAGAGGTTTAAAGGTTAGGTAAAGAATAATACTGTGTACATACTGTCACAACAGTATCATCAAGTATTCCCCCTACAGCAGGGACTTATGTATTTCATGCTTTTAGTGGCTTTCTTCCACTGTATTTCACCTGGTCAGGTCCCTGTACATTCATGGCCATGTATATCCTGTACGTGGAGGCCTTCCTTACCCGTCAGGTGGTGGTTTGGGCTGGCACACTCGGCATCCATCCCGGGCTGAGGGCTGGTATGGACCCGGCACCGCAGGCCGCCCGTGACACAGCAGCGTGCCACAGCATACACCCCTCCAGCCCCAGGGCCGCTGTGGGCAACACACTCCGCCTGACCACCGCTTTCCTGTCGATCACAGAGCGGAAGTCAGCCTCTATTCCAAGAGCTCACCGGAGGTTAGTTGCAGCATGTAACATACCGGTGCAGACATGGACTTTAACCCTCCTGTTGTCCTCCGGGTCAAACTGACCCAATGCACTAGCTCTCTATGGCAGATAGAAAGGGCCAATCCTAATTCTACCTTACACACACACACATGATGTGCACTGCTGGCACAACAAGGTGAGTTTGATACCCGAGGACAACTGGAGGGTTAAAAGGCACAAACAACCAAACAAATGCATAAAGAAATAATTAATAAAGAAATCAATACACAAAGCAGTGACAATAAAGAGATCTACACAATCATAACATTCTGGTGGCACGATAAGTCATATTAAGGACAACAGGAGGGTTAACAATAGGAAATGGCAATTGGAACTCACTGTAATGGCCTCTCCCATACGGACACCATCGGGGACATAGCTAGTGCAGCCCATCATCTCCTCACCTTGACGACAGCGAATCTTGGCCCTGGAGGACTTCTCCGACCATACTGACCGACACAGCAGCTCCTCACCTACACACACACACACACACACACACACACACACACACCAATACGATGTGTGCACGCAGAAGCGTGACACGCATCATGCAGCTCCCCTGTGCGTGTGTGAGTGCTTTTGGGACCTGTGGCGGCAGGAGGCATGGCCACCATGGCGTTGGGGGTGGCGAGGCGGCGGGCTTCAGGCAGAGAGAGAAGGTTCATGTGGCCTACAGAATAGTGCAGCATCTTCTGCAGGACCTGTACTGGTGACGCCTCAGGGCTGGAGGACAGGATCACAGCTGCTATACCTGCACAGAACACAGCGTGGCTTCTTCTTCTTATCTGGGTCATATTTGTTTTATGTATACTGCAGTACTGTATACTATCTGGCAATGAATAGTTCAAGTTGACCAACGGCTGACCAAATAGTACTACCGTATCTATCCTGGCCTGTGTTTTATATACTGAGCCTCAGCCTAGTATTGGGTGTATTAGTGTGGCTTTAAGGTGTGTTCTCTGTCTATTGTATGTGTGCATGTACCATGTATCTCTCTTCTATTGAGCTTTTGTTCAAATAACATGAGATGTTTCCTTTTGGGATCTATATTTAGTTGCGTGTGTGTGTGTGTGTGCGTGCGTGCCTGCAGCGTGGGCAGCAGCCTGGGACGTCCCACTACGGGAGGTGAAGCAAGTGTCACAGTCGCTGCTGGCACTCACGATGTCGTCGCCTGGCGCCAACACATCCACACAGCGGCCCGTGTTGGTGCCCCCCGCTCCCAGAGACATGGGCTGCTCTACGGAGTTCACCGCCCCCACCGTGATGACCTGCAGACGTTTGGGAACACGCTGCATGTCCATGGAGGATTTACAGTGGTGGTTGTCAAAGAGTGGGTCGGGTGGTGGAGGTGTGGAGGAGTATGTTATATTGTAATGAGAAAACTGTTAAATGGACTGCATTTATATAGTGCTTTTACAACTGCACACACATTCATTCATACGCTAATGGTGGCGTCAGCCATGCAAGGCGCCATCCAACCACCGGGAGCAGTAAAGGTTAGGCGTCTTCCTCAGGCACACCTCTCTTGGTCAGGAGATAGCAGGGTGCGAACCAGCCGCTTCTCCATCACCTGTCACGCTTTAGTAGTATCATAATTGTTTCTATATTAGCACACGCTTTTTTTTTTGTGTGTGTGGTCTGTAGTTCTAGCCATTAACCCTCCTGCTGTCCTCGGGTTTCAAACGCACTGCCTTCTTCAGCCAGCAGATGGCGCCACCTGCTTATGTTTGGATGGCTTACATAGACATCATAATGTCTGTGTAAGCTGCAGAGTTAGAACTGGTGCCATCTACTACCAGAAGGTAGTGCGCTGGGTCCGTTTGACCCGGAGGGTTAAAACACATTCATTCATAGGGTGCGACCCTCATGCTCTAAAAGAGTCACAAGTAACGGCATATAGTGTGTGTGTGTGTGTGTTAGCGCGCGCACCTCCGGCTCAGACGCTGGAGAGTAGAGGCAGGCGTCGTCTCTGAAGTTGCCGGCAGCAGCGACGACCACGGCTCCGTTGGCCACCATCTCCCGGCACGCTGCGTTCAGCGACCGGCTCCGCCCGCCGATGAAGGGCAGCAGCACCACCGCTGAGGCCGCAGGGCGCGCCAGCACAGCTGCCCTGATGTGCGCCAGACCTACGGCAGAGCCAAGGTCAGTGAGGGTGCGTTGCCACAGGCTATCAATAACAGTGCTGGTGTTTGGTTAACAAGCCGTACCTGCCAGCGTGCCTGAGACAGTCCCCTTCCCCTGGCAGTTCAAGACGCGCACCAGGTTAACCCTGGCGCCCCTAGCGACGCCAGAGTCCCACCCACTCACAACCCCGGCCGTATGCGTGCCGTGACTGGTACACTGACTGGCCTATAGTGGGAGGGTGATGTAATGGAAATATACAGTACACTCATTTATCTAGGTTAATGTAAATAGCTGATCAGCCAATGTTGTGGCAGCAACTCAATGCATGAGCATGCAGACATGGTCGGCAGGTTCAGGCGATGTTTGGACCATACAGTACATCACAGTGGGGAAGACATGCGATCTAAATGACTTTGTCTCTGGAATGGTTGTTCTCAAACGCTGTGATCTCCTGGGATTGTCACAAGAATAGGCTCTAGAGTTAGCAGAGAATGTCGCTAAAAGCAACACAAACAGTGAGCAGCAGTTCCGTGGGTGAAACACCTTAATGTGAGCGGTTAAAGGAGAATATCATGACTGGTTCAAGCAAAGACAGTAACTGCAATAACAACAGTATGCAGAAGAGCATCTCTGAACAGTGGAACTATGAAGTGGATGGGCTACAGCAGCAAAAGACTACACCAGGTGTGAAAGTGGCCACTGGGTGTACAATGTATAGAGTAATGGACAACTCTTGTGGATGTTTTGAACATGTGTGTGTGTATGTGTGTGACCTGTCGATGAACTCTGACTCCATCTTCTTCTGGGACACTGTTGAAGTCTGTGATGTGAACATGACCTTCAATCTCTCTATGGGAACTCTGGATGCTGCCATCCATTAGATATATTTCCGTGGTACCCCAGTCATCTAGAAGAAAACACATGGAGTGGCATGGGAAATGTACTTGGCCTGTGTGTGTGTGTGTGTGTGTGTGTGCGTGCGTGTGCATGAGGGAGAATACTCACTAGGCGGACTGACATATGATGTGCTGCCATTGTCAGTATGGGCCTGCAGTAACATCTGGAGGTTCCAAGGGACACTCTGAGCAAACACAGAAGAGTCTTCCTCTATGTAGGCCACATGGGGAAGCCTCTCTGCCTGGTAGGGGTACAGTGAAACAGTTGACATTTTGTTTATATGTAGACATGCAATGTGCTACAGCATATTATGCGCAGCAAACGGGATTACGGGTCAGGGATTACCAGCTGGAGAACATCACTACTCATCTTGACCAGGAAGCCGTGGAAGGCTCCAGAAAAGTTCTGGAGGATCTTCACCAGATAGCCTCTCTTGGCTGCCCTGGCATGAAGCCTCCTAATTGTCCGCTGGACATGGGATTCATGGGTGTCCACTTGCAGTACAACCAAGTACTGACCAGGGATACGCCATGCTGCCTAGAGCACATATTATTATTACAATAGAATTAACGGAAAAAAGGTTTTTCAGGATTTCCCCAAGTGATAAGCTACAGTAGCCTAGATGCACTACAGTGTATAATTAATGTCAGGCCTTACACTACCTAAACATTCGGTCTACAGAAAGCTATAAACAAATAAAGGCCATATCAATATTGCAATACTTCAGATAGTTCACAATTGCAGGCAAACGTATTTTTTTTTTTTTTTTACTAGTCAAATAAAGCAAAGCATTATTGTTTGCTATCGGCACCTGCTGTCGGTACCAGACTATACTGTTTAGTTAGTTAGTTAGTTCACTAATAAGTTACCTTGTTGCCCCTGATAAACTCGGCAGAAGGTTCGCCTTCCAGTTCTGATAGTGTTCCATCCTGACGGTTTAGATCCAGTATCATCTCACTCTCCTCAGAGTAATCTTGCGCGCTCGCGTCCAAATATGGAATGAATGCGCTCAAACACAGCACCCAACTAATATAAGGGTAGTACATTCTTGAAACCTATCAGTGAATATTCCCAGTTACATTAACAGATTTACTGACAGTCTTTGACTTGAATATCTTAAATTTGCGGTCGTTTTTGGTCTGTCTCAGCCATGCGCGCCGTCCAATAAGGATGGCGCAGGGCAGACTAATAACCTACCTATAATAAAATATATGTTAATTGAGAAAACATGTACAATTGAACGTTACAGTTCAAGGCGGAGACTGCTGACGTCTGGGGAGCTCACGCCACCACTTTTGTGTCGAATGATTGTCTTCCGTTAAAAACACCTCTGTTTGCGACTGTAGCAGTGTCAGGTTTCATTGTTGAGAAGGGGTTATCTAACTCTAACCAAAATGCTATTACTGCGATAATTTAGATGTAACTGATATCTAGGCTACATACAATACATAATATACGTCTTAATACCTATGGATAAAGCCATCAATATGCATTGCACATTTCGTACGGTCAGGCGTTATGTTTTATTGAGTGTGACAATTGCACCTCGTTGCTACTTTATATTTTCTCTATATACTTCTGTCTTATGCGCACTGACCACCTGTCCAATCAGTGGTGGGACCTGATTTACACACCAACCCAGCATCTTTATAGTAATCAATAGTGCCATCTTATGGAACAACTATGACATACGACTACTTAAGTCATTTTATTCAAAATACCATCCATCTCGCCATGCCTGTACATTACTAACAATGTTGTTGCAAGCCCATGCTGACATAGCAAAAAACGAAAATAAAAAAGTTGTAAAACAATATAAATTCCCCATCCCCCCTCCACAAAGTCTGATCTCAGTTCCCTGGGGTATTGTGGAACAGATAGTAGATGGTTCCTCCTTATGGTCAGACCAGATGCAGTGTGGGGCAGCTATGTGTGTGAGCTGTCAGCACCTTGGGAAGGAGACATTTTTCACCATGGAAACCAGGTACTGCTGCTGCATGACTGAGGATGTTTTTTACAAAAGGAGGCAGATTAGTTTTACTTGTTACAGTTCTATGTATGTGCCTATACACATTTTACTTTTGTTTATTCAGAGAAGTTCAGTGTGCAGGCTGTTGATTTGCCCTTACGCACAGCAGCCTGAATGTTCACTGCTGAGGGAATAATCAGGCGGAGTGTATTTTTCTGTTAAATGTTACCTTTGTTGCTTTGTTTCAGCTGATGTGTACACACTGTCCTCCAGTGTGTTCTCTTCCTGGATTTGAGAAGCCATTATGACCTAACAAATAGCATGCATACACAAATGACCATTTGTCAACGCACACAAACGCTTTCCCTTAATACAGTCACCCTGAAGCCACCATGTACCTTGGGATAGCATTGGCAGAGGCTCCAGGCAGTGCCAATACACACCATGACGACACCTAGTCCACATAAAGTTGCGTATACGTGTGGCTGTTCCTGGACCATGATGAAAAGTCCAACCATTGCCACACACAGGCCTGCCACTATTAATCCGTAGCGATATGGCTTCCCTTCTACCATCGCTGCAACTGGGACTACAGTGGTGATCTAGCACTGGCTGGCTCGACACTGAATAGCCTGTAGGCTATAGCCGGTCCAGCTTCAGTGTAATGTATGGCTTGTGGAAACTTTACTCTGTTCTGTGTCAAAGTGGGAAGGTTAGGGTTCCACTCTGTTGACTATTACAGCCTACAGACAGCCTGTTCTGGCAGAAAGGAGGGTCTAGAATTGCAGAGGTGTATGTGTGTGTGCGTGTGTGTTTGTGCTTGCGCACGCGTGTGCGTGCAGGTGCGCGTGTGCGTGCGTGTGCATGCACCTAGACGGTCACCTTGCCTCAACTTGCTGGCAAAAAGAGAGCTGACACGTCAGCTCTTTGACCTCTCTTCTTCCCCTCTCACTCTGTGTACTTGATCATCTCAGGGGAGCAGGCATTTAGCTCCGTGACATGTTGGCAGGCTAAAAAGGTGAATATAATGTCCCCTTATACAAACTACATAATTTGTAAGAGCAACACAGATGCAGAAAACGTGGTGGCTATTCATGAACAAGTTTATCGTAATGTCAAAACATAAAGCAAACATCGGTGTTCCTACAGACAGTGAATACAAACATGGTAGAATAACACTTCTGTTAGCATTCTGCTGTCAACAAGGCACTTGGCTTTTAAATAAGCATTCGATAAATCCTGTGGCTGTGTGTGTTATGTTTTTACAGATCGCAGACAGATGGCAGAATGGCTCTAGCTAGGTGGAAAGTTCTTGTTCATCAACAGGTGTTGTGGTGACACAGTTTAGTAGCTTATAGATTACAACCATCGTCATCCAACATGAGGTACAGCTTGGCTTGCAGACAGCCTATTGACATGAATCATTCAGTTTGGTGCGTATACTGCTGGTGGCATGGGAAAACAAATCAAGCCCAAAAGCAGAGGCAGGGTGTTGAAACAGTCATTTTTGTCCTGTTAGGCATTAGTCTGTAGAGCATCCTTTGGTTTGTAACTAGACATTATATTTTGCTTCTTTGTACTTTCATTGTGGTTTTGTTTTATTGTGCCTGAAAAGGCACATGGTTTACAGCAATGGTTTTAGTCAGGATGCCCAGGTAGCAAATTATAGCATAACCATAGTGTAGCACAGCATCCAAATATATTAATACATAGACAACCATGAACACCATTTGAAAGAATTATGGCATATTTTTAAAAACACTGTAAGAACACTGTAAACACTACATACAAACAGTAAATAAGGCACTGACATGCTACCAGGGCTGTTACATTAGTGTTGTTCTCCTCCAAGGTGGGGGGTCATAGCTGGGGAGCATGTACCTGGCTTTTCATCACTGTGTCATAAGAGGGCGGAGGCTCCATGTCCCAAGGAGGTGGGGTGGAAGGGAGGGATTGTTCAGGCTCTTGACTTCCACTGACAGAGTCAGCAGACATCTCTCTTCGAATGCGGTCCAATCTCCTGAAGAGGGAGAAGGTGGGAGGGTGTGATTTATGACTAGAGCCAACTGAAAATCAACAATAAATTGGTATGGGTGTATATTTTGGCATATGTGCAGTGAATAACAGTTGAAAAGCTGTTTCATGCATCTTGCAACTAGGAGATCGGTTTATTGAGAAAGGACAGAATATTTTTCCACCCTGCACCAGTAATCAAATTATATTCAGATATAACAGATATCCCATGACCCATTGCGTTAACTCATGAGTGAATTATTATACAGTAGGTCAATTAATGCATCTTGCAACATTGTTACAGCATATAAGAATAAACCAAACATAAAGATGATATAACTTGCTTCAGTCATGATATTTAATTAATACAGTACTATGTATATCCTCTGATTTGACCAACAGGTCTCTGCATCTCTACAGACATGCATTATGCTATTACATTTTCCCGGTCACCATATAATGTACTGGCACACTGAGGTATTAAATCAAGCTATTCCTCTGCTAGATTTAGGTTTGGTCTATTGATATAACTTTATGCTATTCTATTCTAGGGATAAACAGACATTGTTTGTGTCCCAGAAGAAAACAAAAAGGACATCTCTGAACATGAGCCAGGATTCTCTCCGATCTATATCTGGCAGAAGAAAAAGCCTTGATGATGGTATATGTTCCTGGCTCATCTCTTCTTCTGCTGGATGGACACTGAGCAGAACACTTCTTGTTTATATTCACAAGTAATAACATATTGCTGACAAGGCCAGTGCTGGCTGTCAATGCTGAGGATAGGGGGGGTGTGTGCTTTCCATTTTTACCATGATCTACTTCTATAAACTGAGAATATGTTTTATCCTATGCCATATGTTTAGGTTGCGGAAACATTTCACTGCTCAACGTCAATTACTTATTGAGAAGGGGTTACCTTTGAATTGCCAGGCCCTGATGTGGAGAGAACCTCGTGCCTGTTCGTGGATGCAAAAGGAAGTGCCCTGGGACAGTCACCTGAAGATTCTTCATGGCAACACAGAATACAGCAACAATCACTGCAGCGCCCCCAATACCCAGGAAGAGTCCAAGTGCAAAGACGGGGATATTCGGCTGAGGAAAGCCTTGAAATAGTACCACCATAATGACCACCCCAACAGTCATCAGAACCAGGCCCAGACACAGCAGCAAGCCCTGGGGAAATGGCATCTTGGAAGCCAGCTATAGGCTAGGATCCACTGCAACTCAAACCAGTATAGCTATCTCAAAGTCAGCATCACCAGTCCGGAGTGATGGGTGAAAGGCGCGTCTGAGATTTCATCTCGAACAAATGGATAAAGTCGGCGGTGGTGAACGTTTACAGTAGCTGAGAACGGTGCTTGACCGAAACAGAGAGAGATTTCACGTCTAGGCTATATATGTTTCGATGCCGTTAAAAGAAAACCGGTAGTTGGTTAATGAGTATCCTGATTATTGCCGCGCGTCCCGTATAACAGCACATGCAAGTGTATCAAGATATGTAGCCTACTGGAAAATTGATTGTCTTTCAAATCAGGCGCTGCAGCGAGATGCCATTGGTCAGAGCGGAATAAGTTTGCGATAATACCAATTGCGTTCTTCTTTCTTTCAAACAGTTTGACTTCCCCGGGGATGCCCACTAGCGTCTGTTGTCGAAAGTCCGTAAAAAAGCTCCCAGGTTGAATCCGTGCCCGTGCCCAACCTATCACCGAAGACCGCTCCTTTTTTTCTCTCCGGGCGCTTGTTTTCCTTTTCGAAGCACGTCCGGTTGTAAGTTGTTATCGTTCTGAGCATTTGTACCATATGGCTCAATGTCGCTGTGTGGGTTGGGCATTCTCTGTTTTTTCCTCTAGCCACACGTAGCTGCGTGGGATCCGTATTCTGTGGATGTGCGCGCCCGTGTGGACTAGAGAGGGTGTGTGTTTGCGCGCGCGCGATTATGGGAAGTCGTATTTATGCGGGATGTTTTCTCGATGAGGAGAGGAAAGGCTGACGCCGATTTTCGTGGCCAGATCTGAACAATATAAATGTTTGGGCTATGACGTTTAGCTCAACTGACCTATATTGTGCAAACATAGTATGCTTTTTTAACTGTTCTGCTTAGGTCCGCCGGGGTGCAGCAACGAACATGAAATCATCGTTCAGATGGGGGTCTATAAGCGAGAACATAGGCTACTGAGACTCCGGAAGGCGAATATCTGTTTAATATCAAATATCTAGCTAACTTTACCAGGGTGGCTTTTGTACGATATTATGGAGAAAGTGGATTAACCCTCCTGTTTTCCTCAGGTTTCAAATGCCCTCATGTTTTGACAGAAGGTGGCACCACCTGGTTGTGTCTGATTGTAGTTCTCGTTAGTGTCAGTGCTGTGTGTATTAGTTTGTTTTTTCATGCCTTTTAACCCTCCTGTTGTCCTCGGGGTTCAAACACACTACCTTGTTGTGCCAGCAGTGAATATCATATGTCTGCGTAAGCTGTAGGCTATAATTAGAATTGGCGCATTCTATCTGCAAAAAAGAGGAAGTGAGTTGGGTCAGTTTGACCCGGAGGACAACAGCATGGTTAAACAAACTGGTGAACAACCCAATGATCATTCAAACTTTGAAAAAGAGCTTTTTTTTATTATATCTTGGCAAAATCAGGCACACTCGTAACATTTTTATGAACCCTTCTTTATAGACAGGGACAGGATCTGAACATTCATGCAAGTTATTGTTGAATGATGCCAATATTAAATTCTCTTTTAATTAAACAAAGCTGCATATCCTCATAGTGACTGCAGACACACACTGGTCTCCAGACCTAATCATTAGTTAGTTTATTCATTAAATAGTCAATAACTAATTAAATAATTAGTTAAATATCAATTAACAATAACATCCCAGCATACATTAAAAGGCACAATCATCAATACCCATTGGGTTCAATACTTTGAATTTGTTTTGGACAAGAAGAGCTATTCCATCTACCTTGTATATCCTGGCCATTTTTAGAGAAAACATCATTAAACATAAATGAATCAAACAACAATAAAATATAATTGTATATTACAAATGCACATTGCACGGGAGGCTAATATACAGTTCTGTGGCAGTTGTTGAAATGGATACTCTGCGCATTTCCTGTAAGCATTGTGAAGAAGATAAAACAAGTAAAGGTTTACAACATAAAACATCAATGAGACATCAATTTCCCACCATGCAAAAAAACACAAGCCTGCCATTGCTGAAGCAGAGATCTCAGAGAGTTGGAGAGACTTGGTGGTCTCTCCAACTGGTTTACCTGAGTACAGGGTGAGGTTAGCTTTAAGCAAGCACAGACAAAAAAATAAATAAAATTAAAGGCACTCTGGGTGCATTAGCAGTCCTCAAAGCTTTTGTCTTTTACTTCATTAATGGATGAATTTCAAGACAAAGAGACTGCCACAGTTGACATTGGTAAGCAATGTCAGCTGACAGCTGATCATTTCAGCTCAGCATTAACATAAAGGTTCCATGAGCCAGTGCCCACAATCAGGATGAAATCATCAAATGGCTGAAAGTTTGTTGTGGAAGAATGGTGTAGCCTATATGTAGATTTACTGGATTTACCCAAAATGGGTTCATTTTAGGCCTTAATTCTACATTATATCTATAGTGACAACATGCTAAGGCCATTTTGGTTACTATCCAACGGATGCATGCTGTGTTCACCCATCAGTGAAGTTCGTTATTGACATTTTTTAAACCTAACAACAGCAGCTCAGACGCTGTCCAGTGTTACACCTCAAAGCTAATCTCTCTCGATTGCCCGAAAAGAGGTTCTGTGGCCAGGTGTGTGTCTGAGTACGCGCGCCGCAGGTGTGTAGAGCTGCAGGTGACCTTGATGGCAACCTCGTAGGGAGGTGGGGGGCCCAGCCATGGTGGAGGTTGAGAAGGGGGGCTGAGGCAGCCTGTGTCCATTGGAGGGTAGTCAAATTCCTCACCATATACACCGTGCCGCTGTCGATCGAGAGGCCTGCGTGCAAGGAAACATGCTCATTCTTTTGAAGCCGCAGTTATAGACTTCAGGCACTAGATGGCGGACCTAGCTTTCTGTTATAGTGTTCATGTCATTTTAATCCTTTTGGCGCAGTGGGCAATACCCATAGTTGCTTTATTTGTTTGTTGTTTTATTGAGTCATATTGCATTGATATTGATATAGGCTAGTATATTTATTCCTTCATAAAACTCAAATTTTATTGTTGTTGTTGTTGTTGTAATACTATTTATACAATAATAATAATAATAATAATAATAACAATAATAATAATTTGTATTATTATTATTATTAGATAAGATAAGATATTATTATTAGATAAGATAAGATATTATTTAATTAGTTATTTATTTACCTATCCTTCTGATTCTGTATATTTACTATTAAATTAAACTACTGTAGTCTTTCTTATATATCACATATATATCATTTGCTGCAAATATTCTGATCAAGAAACCTAATGATATCACAGAAATATTGAGCTACCTCTTAATGTTGAGAGCATAATTGGGTGTGTCCAAGTTCACAAATTTAAATAATGTATTTAAAACATTCTGGCATATGCACTTCTGGGGAGCTGCTGTCAGGTATACTTGATGACAGAGTTTCATTCAGTTTTTCCACTAACTGATCAAAATATAATCCAATCAAATCTAAATTGAAGGAAATATTTCACCTCCAGTCAAATTAGCTAGTGGGTCAGATGCTGGATTCAACCACATTGGTAATTCTAGATACAAATGCAGGAGTGTCCCTTTAAAGTAAATATCACCCACCTAGGCAGATACGCTGACTGAGACTCTGGGAAACGACTCCCCGGGGGGGAGAAGAGTCCATTGCTCCCAAAGTTGGGGTAGTCGTCGTATGAAAAATGTGGACACACTCCGGGAAACTCTCCGTGGTTGTGGTTTTGGGGGGACTTGCTGTTCACAGCCCAGAATAGTCCCAGGATGAACATGAGTGCCCCAAGCACCATGCAGCAGAGAGAAAAGGCCTGCAGGCGGCTCTGGGAGGAGGTCAAAAAGGCTGTGGATCCCCCGGTAACAATGAGGAAGACTCCTATGAAAATGGCTCCATGGTGCAGAGAAGGCATGGTATTGACGTCTGCCCGGGAATAGCGCTGGATGAAGGCTATGACTGGTGTCCCTTACAAGTATACCACCTAAAAGACTCCCATGGACTGGAGCATGCTCCCCATGCACACCGTTTGGGATAAATACATATAATCCATATCATAACGGAAGCCTATTTATAACAGGGATACATGCTGTCTTCAACTTACTTGACCTGTTTTTCCATGATTCTCAGCTTCCAATATGATGGAAAAAAAGAGCTGAAAGTATAATGTTTCCTTGTTGTCTGTGTTTTTCTTAAAAAGCCGCACCGCAGGAATAGAACATAATGAAGTTTGTCTATAAAAAGCCCTGAGAAGAGTTTGAGGCACATCAGGCTGTTGTGGACTGTGTGTTTATCATCAAGGCAGATGGACCGAGAACAGCAAACCCATTAAGGAATCTTTACTGTTGCTCCACCCTCCCACTCTAATGTGTCTGAAGAGTACCATTTTATCTTTGTGTGTGTGTGTGTGCCAATCCCAGGGGATAGAGAGGCAATAGCCCTGTAAAACAGGCTAAATAATGTTAATACTCTTGTAGTGTGCAAAATCACCAATACACTGTTATTCTAACCTACATGATAAAGCCTATAGGAGCCTAAATGAGCCTATGTAATATTGTTAATCTTCCTAATACATTAGTTTATATCTTACAACATAATCTATTTAATGTACATTTAATGTAAATATATTTTGAAGTAATAGTAACATACTAACATTTTACCTAAACATGGACTGCAAGATAAATAACAGAATACAATACAATATGTTTTAAATACAATTAAGAGCTCAAAGATGGCGATCTCCTGTTGTATAAGCATTACCCACTCCAATCCAAATTTGATTTTAAAAAGGGGAATGGTGTCCAATAAATGTATTAGGTTGAATTTCTAAATCTAAATCCCATGTCTACGAATTACATTTTAGCCCAATTTATTTTACAATAGGGCTATCCATAAATATTGTAATATATTATATATTGTAATATTGTATTGTCTATTTTGTAAGAGCGTGAGTAGGCTATTGATTGATGATCTTTGGATCCTAAGTTCCTGATTTGACTATGTAAATACAAAATAATAGGCCTATAATTTTCCAATGGTCTTTTCTATTGTTTTCTTTTTAGATTATATTACTACTATAATATGATATTGATTACGTAAGACCCCACGGCCCTAGGGAATTCTGTGCTGTATAGGTGCTGTATAGGTTACTTTACAGAAGCAATAGGCTCACCTTTCAACCCCTAATAGTAAATGGTGTGAGGGCCGTTCTGCTTTTTGATTGGTATATGGCAGAGACGCTGAGACTCGAGTCATCTGTCCATTCGCGTTATTAACCAATCATGGTGAAGCAGGGGAGGACCTAGCCCTCTATCTAGCCATGCTCACCTATCAGTGTGAAAGAAATGAATGATGTGTGATGTTTTGGGTTTCAGACGATCGATGTGTGTTTTTGGAAAACATTCACCACATTCTGTAGGCTAGACATCAGCGGCTTTGGATTGCTGGGACTAGCAAAGAAGCTATCTGAGCCAACAGTGCACAGGAACACAGCACTGGTCTGCTTTAACTACAACGATGGAACCGTTATTATATTTGGGTGGTTTGGCGGTTATGTTTCTATTGTGGATTAAAGTCAAAGGTCTAGATTACGTGATCGTTCACCAAAGGTGGATTTTTGTGTGTTTGTTCCTTCTGCCATTGTCAGTCATATTTGATGTGTATTATTATATACGGGCATGGTTAATTTTTAAGATGTGTTCTGCGCCAAAACTACACAACCAGCGTGTCCGGGACATTCAGCGACAGGTAGGGGTGCATGAGTAGCACTCAAGCACTGCACACCCACCACCTCTACTCGTTTCTTTTGTTTGCTCATGCGTACACCAACATTATTATTTGACACAGTTTAAAAAATAATGTAAGATTTAAACTCGAACACAGTCGACCAACACTCTAGTCTTGTTGTCTATAGGCTAATCGGGCAGAGAGAAGAGGTGATCAGAATAATTGTCAACAATGAGATCAGGGCAAGGAACTGTTAGGAATAGACATAGCCAAACAGCACAGTTTCTGTATCACCTCATGTTTTACTGTAGCCTACTGAGGAAGAGTATAACGGGATAATATGAAGATCATCTCTGATCAAAGTGTTTTTCAAATTTGGGAGCTTTCAAGGCTATGCAACTTACATATAGCTACTACTTAGATATAACATAGCCACCAAAACCTAGACTACTGTAGGCAATAAAAATAAACATATGTGTTATATGTTTAGCATAACATATTTTAACAATTATTTGCGAACATTTACCCATAACCCCCTGAATCCCTACCTCTAACTTCTGATTGATGTTTCAGGTGCGTGAGTGGAGGGAGGAGGGGGGAAAGACCTACATGTGTACAGGCCGACCTGGCTGGCTGACTGTGTCTCTCAGAGTGGGGAAGTACAAGAAGACCCACAAGAACATCATGATCAACATGATGGACATTCTGGAGGTTGACACTGACAGAGAGGTATGAGGGATTATTTGGCACAGACACTACAGATCAAGTCGCAATTCCAAGAGCTTTAAAAAGCCAGTGGCTCGTCCTTAACCCTCCCGCTGTCCTCGGGTTTCAAACGCATTACCTTGTTGCGCCAGTAGATGGCGCCAACCGCGGCACATCATATGCCCGCGCTGCGGTTGGTGTCTTCTGCTGGCGCAACAAGGTAGGGCGTTGGGTCATTACGACCCAAAGGCCAGCTGGAGGGTTAACATAGAACTATATAAAAACGGCTTTGACAGTAGCAGGCACAAGCATGCAACTATGTTTTATGGTCGTTACGCCATGACAAATAATCATCCAAACTGGCTATATTGAATGATATAATCACCAAGAGAATCTTGTGAAGCACCATATGAGCCAAGTGTGGCATGTGAAAACAAGTTAGCCAAGCAGTAAAACCAATAACAATGTTGAAATGGGGTGTGCATTGCGAGCCAGTTCTTCTGGATGCAGTACCACCCGTTGCCACAAAACACAGCTGCTTCAAGTCTAGTCAGACCCTGCTTCCCTATTCATCTAAACAGGACAGGAAGAAAGTATAGCCCTCTTTAGTAACACAGGTCAACGTGATAAAGGTGTAGTGCCAAGTCGACGATATCATCATCTCTATTACAGCTATATATTGCAAAGAGTATAGATTAATAGATTTCAGAAAGACTGCATCCAGACGTAACATAGATTTTAAACTGAGCCATTAACATCCACCTTTCTTTATGATTGGTTTATACCAATTATGACGTCACAAATTTCAAATGCAGCATTGGACCACCACCTGCATCAGACTGCAAACTGGTCTAATCAGACATATATTTTAAGCACCTGTCTGGCTTTAACAGTTACTTCATCACAATAATAGTCAGTTCCATGGTTGTGGTGTGTAGCTAGCTACCATTGGTTGTTTCCATTGGCAGGTAGTGCGAGTAGAGCCCCTGGCCAACATGGGGCAGGTGACCGCGCTCCTCACCTCCATTGGCTGGACGCTTCCTGTGCTGCCAGAGCTGGATGACCTCACAGTCGGTATGTCCTTCCAGTTATTTATACTCTTGCTCTCAGTGAATGAGATGGAGGCATGTAGATTATGACTTTCACAAATCTTCATGTGACGTGGTACCCACAGCCATCCTTCATCAATCTCTGTATATTAGAGCTTCTGTGACTTCAGTTATTAGATTAGAGAATTGATGTTGTAGTTCCAAAGATGAAACTGGGAGGAAATGGCTGTGTAGCTGGAAGCACCCCGGGCTCGAATTTCATAATGGATTTCCTGATGCCATAAGCTGCACATCAACAGCCTAATGTTTTCCCATCAGTGCATAGTAGTGCGTTCATTCATCTCGGTTTCCACACACACACAGATCCTGCGAGTAGGAAAACGCTGCTTCCTGTTTTGAGTGTTTCATCTGCCCCTTACAGTACATACTACTACTGTACATGCTTATATATATATATATATATATATATATATATAGATAGATAGATATAATAGAAAAATAACAAATGAATAATCTGTTTCTCCCTGTCTACCAGGTGGCTTGGTGATGGGTACGGGTATTGAGTCGTCATCCCACATATACGGGCTGTTTCAGCACATCTGCGTTGCGTATGAACTTGTTTTGGCTGATGGCAGCTTGGTCCGCTGCACAGAGGTAAGTGCTGAGTGCCTGTGTGCATGTATCCTGGTGTCATAATACTATGAGGTAGCCTGTGCAAGAATCAGATTCATCCATCCATCCATCCATCCTCAACCGCTTATCCGAGGTCGGGTCGCGGGGGCAGCAGCTCCAGCAAGGAACCCC